>CAJHQP010006929.1:0-35249 GCA_905132765.1 Moricandia arvensis | reverse complement strand
TAGTCAAATCTTTGTTTCTGTTTGACGGATAGCTGACAGTAGCCGGCATCCTTCTCTTCGTCGGTGAAATTTGCTTGTCTCAAAGCTATGTTGAATTCAGTCACATGATCGGTGGGATATGTGTCGCTGGGAAATATGATGGGATGCGCAGCTTGTCCGTCTGGCAGATCTTGACGTTAGTGATGCTCTTTGTAAAGGGAGTTTTTAGAGTCACGGAAAGGACGCATTTGATTTTTGGGGGCGAGCTTGTCGCTTGGTGGATTTTCGAGTCGATACCATGCATCAAACCCCAGAGGTCGATGAGCTGTTGGCTTGCTATAGTTGTCCTTCGGCAGTCATGGTGTCTTTGTTCTGAAAAAGATGTCTGGTGGCTTGATGGCAGCGGTTATGACGGCGAGACACTTGTTTGTCGCCATGTTCACTTGTTCTTGCTGAGAATGGTGGTCTAAGATGGTTTGCATCATTTCCATCATGGATGCGACCATAGTTCCCGGCTGAGGTTTGTCTCTGCCAGTTAATCTGTCATCATTCATGTTGATTTTCGTAGCAGTATTTCGTATAGCCCCACGGTGGGTGCCAACTGTTAAATATGAGTTTTGTCGGGCCATATGAAACAGATAAACTCAATTGTTGGTTATTTCAAAGTCATTTTATTAATCAAAATAAAAGATAGGTTACAATGATGGTATGAACCAAAGTTAAAAAGTGGTGTTACTAGGCGAGAGTATGATAGAGAGTTAAGGGAACCTAGTTTTCGACCGTCAATCTATGTAGTGCAGTTCGAATGCCCATGCTTGGTCTCTCCTTTCCCTCTTTTATTCATAGGCTCCTTGCCATGTTTGCCTTAAAGCAGAATTGAACTAGTAATGTCTTAGGGCTGAGTTAAATGAGCTTATCTTGATCAGCGAGCCATTTGGCCGAGCAGCTGGGTGGGGCTCTGTAGCTTACCTGGTTGGCCGAGCTGATATATTCAATGGGCATTGTAGAGGGAAGCATCCCTCTCCAACACTTTTCCACAATCATGACGACAAAGGTTGAAGAAAAGGAGGAGATGCGTACACTATATATGTGTGTGTGTGTGTGTGTGTGTGTGTGTGTGTGTGTGTGTGTGTGTGTGTGTGTGTGTGTGTGTGTGTGTGTGTGTGTGTGTGTGTGTGTGTGTTGCACAGTTTGGTTAAGGGAAAAATAAAATTGAATTGTGTTTGGTTTAATTTTTTCGGAAAAAAAAATAATTACTCTATAATTGGTTTACGGATAATTTGGTAACAAAGAAATAACTAAAATCAAACCAAGTCATATTTAAGAAATGTGTCGTTACAATTCCCCCCCCCCCCCATTTTAACAAGGAGTCATCATGAATTCTAGATGGAACCCAAAAAGGAATTTCAATTGCTACGAAGGAAAGAAAAACACGAGATAAGAAGAAATGGAAACGATTAGAAATTTGGTCTTCTCTTGCAATAAAAAAAAAAGAATGAGTCATAAACGCTAACGAATAATCGAAGGATCTTGGACCGAAAGATGTCGTTATTTTTTGAAAACTCCCAATCCCCATAATAACTAAAATTGTTGAAAATCATTACAATTTGCATCTTCTTATTTCCATCCCGGTCGGGCTGGAACGGAACCCGCTCTGATATCACTTGTAGTGCCCCAAAAACCCACGACTAATTGGCCTCCTACGCATGGCCGCTCACTCGGTCATTAGTCCCCATTCCGTGTGATGGGCGAAGAGTTAATTTTTCATAGGCTTGAAAGACTTGTTTACTAACATTGCAATCACTACATAACCTTCCACGTGCTCTAGCCTCACTCACACGATATCGTGAATCACTTCTGATAGGTCACCCATCCTTCTACTACCCCAGCTCAAGCACGCTTAACTCTGGAGTTCTAAACGGATGTGTGACTGAAAAGGTAAGTGTACTTTTGAGACATAGGTAGTCAAATCAATTCTTTTAAATATTTTCATATACCGTAAACCGAGATGTTACAAATACTTTCTTGTCACTTGTTCAACGAGAAATAATGCATTGCACCGATCACAAGTGTTCATGAAAGAGAGTTCTACAATGATGCATTCCAGATTCAATCTCAACAGTCTGCAACACACATGAGTATCACTTATGAAGCTTCAAATAAAATAGATTGAAGCAATTTTGATTAGAAATCACATTGTCATTAACAATAGCGTGCATCTCACAACAAAGTGTCAGAGTTGTGCAACAATGTGATAGTTTGTGCAAGATTTCAAGAAAGTCCACACTTGATTGCAGTTGACGGGTTTATGGAAGTAAATCTTAGATTATATGACACTAACACCATTTTAGCTGGCATTGCTTTGCAGGTTTGGCTAGGAGCTTAAATGATCAAGTAGAACAAGTAATGGAGGTTTCCTCAAGTTTGAAAGAGGTTACACAAAATGTTTTGGGTGAACGCATGCTTTCTGACTATGGCATGAACTCTAACATTATCTTAGTATATTTTTATAATATAAGTGCCATTAAGATCTCGAAAACCCATGTTTAACATTCACAAACAAAACACATTGCCATAAGTGATAGGTCCTAATATATACCACTCTTAGACAATGTTATAGACCATATTTAGAGTATGTTATGTTTGTGTAGGATGTATGTTAGAGTCTTTTCAGGTCAAGGTGCATTTTGGAGCATTGTAGAGATTATGAGGCTTTATGGAGTTCAAAGAGAGAGGAACTCCGTAGCTGGTCAAAATCAGCAAAGTACGAGTGGAGATAGAGCATTGCGTCGATTGACGATGAACCCTTGTCGTCGATCAACAGTCGATACGCAGAAACCCAATTCACAAGGTACCAGACTTGAAGCCCAAATCATAGAAATTACAAGATTACCCTTGAACATGTCTTACCTAGTTTATATTATCTTTCCTAGTGTTTTATGCAAGAGGACCTTTTAAAAGCTTAGTGACTTTTCATAGCAACCATAGTAGTTTTGGAGAGAAGATCAAAACTTCTCAAGCTTTATCCTGGAACCTCAGTTTCTATCCTTATTATTGTTTTATGCATTATTTTATGTTTATGATTATGTTCTGCTTAGCTATGTCTCAGTAGATATTGTTAGAATTAGGGTTTATAAATGGTTTTGATAGAGTAGCGAAACAATAAAATTGCTAGGGTGATTATTGGATCAATCAACAGAATTGTGCTTATTACTTGTGTTCTAGAGTAGCTAACTAGAACACTGATATTAGGATAATTGATACTGAGAGTAGGATCGTTACCTGAACAAATCATGTTGAGCTTAATTACGAGGGACAATCGAGAGACTCGTCTAATAATTATAAGTGAAGCAATCAAATCTGGTCGTCTAATGCTTGACTAAGAAAGCCATCAATTGATGTCGTTTGCCTACGAAAGTTGTAGAATTTGAGCTTAGCCATAGGATAGATATAAATTATATATTTACTTATTAAATTCGTGTTTTATGACTGAAAACCCATTAGTTTGTATCTATTATGATTCACTACTTGAAAACCCTATATCTAGAGACTTTCCTTACTTGTTTACAAACCAACTCTTTCTTGATTTACTAAATCTAAAATTCTTATTAATTGCCTAGCTTAACTAAGTGATTATCAAATCTATTGTGTGTCCTCGCTCTCTGTGGATTCGATCCCTAAATACTACAGCTAAACCTCTTATTTGAGAGAGTAATCAATAGCTCTAGGGTAATTTGAGCATGTATAAAATTTGGCGCCGTTGCCGAGGAGCAAGGATCGCCATTAGATTTGTTTTGCAAGTTTTCTCTAGGTTTCTTTTCAGTTTACCTACAATTTATTTTGTCTTTCAGGTGCATGCCCAGCAGTACCAGAAACAACAAGGAAAATACTTAATTTTCTCAGACCCATTAGTAATCAAACGTAGCATCCGCAAGGAGAAGCGACAAGAGTCGATCGACACCAACACTTCTTCGTCGATCAACACTCATCTGTCGAAATTGATCGACACCAATACTGAGACATTGATTGACGGTAATTCCCTAGAAGAGATGGTTGCTATGCTGATCATGACTAGGAATGAGAGAGGAGACATGTATGACCTAGAAGGTTATCTGCGTAATACAACAGGTCATGGAATTTATGATCAGGGGACTGTAATCCATGAACAAGAAGAAGCTGCTATAGCTCAAGCTGGAGCTGAAGACCAGGCTGCTCATCTCATAACGTTGGCTGACTACAATCGTCCAGATTAATTATATGCCAACAGATCTGCTATTCATCCTCCATCTTTCTAGAGGAACGATATTGAGCTGAAGACAGCCTATTTCACACTTGTGGCACAGACACCATTTCATGGACATTCTCATGAGCACCCTATTGATATTTGGAGTGCTTTGAGGATCTTACGTCTCCTATCAAGGCTAATGAAGTCTTTGAGGACTACCTTCCATGCAATGCTTAACACATGCAAGTTGAAACTGTTCAACCTCTTCATATATTCGCTTGCTGGAGATGTTCCGTGCTGGCTTAAGCAGCTACCACCAGGATCTCTTACATTTTGGACAGACATCAAAAACGCCTTCCTGCCTAATTTCTTTGATGATGTCAGCTAAGAATTTGAGAAGCAGAATTGCTACATTCACACAGGAACCTGCAGAGTCTTTCAGAAACTCCTGGATCAAATTCAAATCCTACCAAAGAGATTGTCCACACCATGGATTCAATGAAGTGCAACTTCTCAGCACTTTCTTTAGAGGTATTGAGTTTTCATACCAGATGGCGTTAAACACATCTAATGAGGGAAACTTTGCCACTAGGAGTCCAAAAGAGGCTACTAGATTGATAGAGAATCTGGCAGCTAGCAACAACGCCAAGAACAATGATCATGAGAGGAGAAAATTGGCCCCTACACTGACCAAGGATCAGATGGAAGAAGTAAAACACAAGTTGGATAGTGTTCAGAGGTTTCTGAAGAAGCAAGTTAGCTTTGCAGAAAGTGTAGAAGCTATAGGATCTGACAATGAGAAAGCTCAAGAAGATGATGTGAAGTTTCTTAGAAATGGATTCCAGAGATATGGGAACTAGAGCAATAGAGACTTTTATGGAAATGGTCAGAGGAGTAGCTACAACCAAGAATCACAATAGCAGAGACCCTACAGCAACAACAAAACCTATGGAGCCTCTTAATATAAGAAAACCCCATCACATACCCATAAGAGGAAGATTGAAGCCATGATTCACAAGGTTCTAGAGGGACAGCAGAAGATGAAAGTGGATTTCAGTGGAAATATTGATGTTGTCTATGCCAACCTCAAAGCTAAATTTGAAGCTCTCAACACCCATGTGAAGAAGCTAGAGAATCAAATTGTTCAGTCCAGTGAAACTTTGAGGAGATAAGAAGCCTTAATCAAGGAAAATATTGAGGCTGGACAGAAGCACCACGTCAGTGCTATCATAGATTATGATTTTTGGCAAGTTGTGGAAGAAATTAGGCACCGGGAGAAAGAAATTCGTGAGAATACCCTGCCATGTTCGAACGACCATCGATCGACTGCTGAAGCTAACGATCCATCGACAGTACCTAAAGAATCCATTTGTGAAGAGATGGAGATCGATCGACAGCATGACCCTACAATCGATCGACGACTGATCGAAACAGAAGTATGTCAGTTGCCAAGCATAGACCTGATTCTTTTATATACTCATGGGCATTCGAAACCCACCCTACCCAAACCCAGACATACAAATAAACCAGTCCCTATGGTAATTGAGGAAGCTATGGATGGATATTCTAGAAGAAAGAATAAGATCCCTAAGCATCTTAGAAGAGAGGCTAATGAAAAAGAGATGGATAGCTTTGCTAAGAGAGTCCTTAGAATTCCTTTAGAAACCCCATTCGAGGAAGCTTATTACATTCATAGATTGTGTATGTTATTCAGAGAAACCAAGGAGACTGATGAGGACATTGAAACATTGTTCAATCATATGAGAGAGAAGAAAAAACAGAGGGTTAAGTTGAAGAAGAAAAGCCACCCTGCAAAGTTTGTGATTCCGTACAACATCAAAGGACATGACTACCCTCATGCACTCGCGACACCAGTTCTTCAATAAGCATTATACCAAACCATGGCAGAGGTGCTCAGCTTAAAGGTGGAGCCTTCTAGTGATTCATTCACTTTTGTGGATTGCTCGAAGGTAAATTCAGGAGGCATAGTCAATGACCTCCAAGTGAATATCGTTGATGCCCTAATTCCTGTAAACTTTCATATCTTGGACGTCCAAATGGAGCCAAATTCATCCATGCTACTCTTAAGAGTTTCATGGCCACGGTAGGCGCAGCATACGACATGAAGACAAACAGGTTGTATCTATCCTTTATTGATAAAAATCATTACTATGAACATGTTCAAACTTGAATCAAGATTGCTCTCATTGATTTTGTTCATGAACCAGGACTTGTGGTGACGTGTTTATGCAGCTTCGATCAATAGAATGAGTCGGATGATGGAGCATCGGTCGACACCCAGCCCACACAATCGGTCGACATCAATAACATATTGTCGGTCGACACCCACCCTTTGAAATCGATCGACAACCCTCAGCTAGGGCATGGTATGGCTAACCCAGATTACGACGCTTCTTATCTTGAAGAACAAGCAATCTAGCAGCTTGCTCTTGCATTAGAAAAACTTGGAAATCTCAGAGAATCCGATGAAACCTGGATTACGACGTCGATTGATGATGTCCCTATACCATCGATCGACGCTAATCTGGCAAATACAATGAAGATTATGGTTATCTCAGACCAGATGAGTTTGGAATTATGAGGGATCCAGAAGGATATGCACGAGCAATGGATGACGAATTCTCAATGTATCCAAAGAAGATGTAGCAGACATACTCACAATGGCCAATGGATCAGGAAATCTCTTTAGACAGCAGCAAAATGACAACCATGCAGATAATAACAAAGCATCCATCAACGCAACACTGCTGCCATCGATCGAAACTCACCTTCCAGAAGACTTCACCTGTTACAGATCAAAACCTAAAGTGTTTGATCCAGAGAATTTTGATTATGGAGAAAAAAGAGATGAGTCTATAAAGACAAATATGGCAATGCACGAGCTATAGATAGTTGAATCACCAATGTGTCAAATGGAAACATCAGAGATATTCTTTAGAGAGCAGCCATCATTGGACACACTCGTCTTTGTTTTCTAGAGTATGCAGAGAATTTTGAGGATACCAGGCCATCAGTTGACTACTACAACCGAGCAAAAGTAGATGACATGGTAGAACGAATCTACAAAGCACAAGAGATGTTGATGGATGACTAATACAAACGAATTGATAATATCTATTACCCATTCTACAACAGTACTAGCGGGTTAACCAAGTACATGGAAGAGATGAAGCAAAAGTTGGACTTTACTCATCAGATGATTCAGAGACAACATGCGAATGGAGCAGACAAAGCACCATCGATTGACAGACGAGTTCGACCATCGATCGACTCTTCACGCTGACCATTTAGATAAAGGCTGGTAATTGTGAAGTTTCCAGAAGATAAACTTGACTGAGTTTATGCATCTCAAGACATGATGATGGAAGATATCTCCAGGAGATTGGATGACATTTCCATATTGTACATTAGAAAGATTGGCTGGTTATACAAACCCATTGACAACCTTCAAGAGAGGATGAGTCAAATTGAGTTCACCAAGGATAACATGGACAACCAAAGAACCAGAGGTAAAGAATCCATTAGAAGCTTCGTTGGTACCTGGTTCCAGATGAGCAAAGAAGATGTGGACACTTGTTTTCCAACAAGTGATACTCTACACCCATCTTAGTCCAAACAATGACAAACATCAAGTTAAAGGCTATAACCGAGCGCTGAGTGGGAGGCAACCCACTATTAGGTATGTTTTAAATTCGTTTTATTTTCATGATTTTACTAATTTTTGTTTTTCTTTATTTTATGTTAAAAAAGATCGAGAACTGCCATCGGTCGAAAAATGAGCATAACATCAGTCGATACCAATCACCATCGGTCTACATCATTACGTTACCATTGATCGACACTTGTAACAAAGTCTGGTTTTTCCGACTGTCCTTAACACATTTACTTATGATTTAATTTTCCCACCTAACCGAGACGGGATAACACTGGAGATATCATTATTTAAGTTTGGAGGAAGTTTACTGTTATTTCTTTCTATTTAGAGTTTTATTCTTATGTGTTTTATTGAGTTTTATTGAGTTAAGAAAGGGATTATGATCAGTTTAATTTTTTACTTATTATCTAACTATTCTATAGCACCATTCTAAATTTGTTGATTGCAGAGAGTAATAGAGATACCAAAGTGGATCATCATGACACTATGTCACACTTTCTTAAAAAGTTTGAAGGAACCAAAGCTAACCTCCAGCCTAATTTAACTTATTTGCTTGCTTTGGAGTTGGACATACATTGGATCAGATTCCTCTTGCAAGTTTGGAAGGTAAAAGTTTGTATGCTTCTGATTCCCTTCTCTCTCTCTCTCTCTCTCTCTCTCTCTCTCTCTCTCTCTCTCTCTCTCTCTCTCTCTCTCTCTCTCTCTCTTCGGCATCTATAAAAATATAAAATTGAGATGATTTCCTGAAAGATGCAAAGTGGTAGGTAAATTACCTATAACCTCACTATTCTAATTTAGAAAGGAATGATCACACATTGGGGAAGCGAGAGATAGGTAAATTACATGTGACACCATTATTCACGAACACTTTGTCAAATATAAAAATTTTAAAAAAAAAAAAGATGAACAAGATGGACTCTGTCAGCATCATTGATTCATTGGACTTATAAAAAATACATATAAAGAGATTCGGAAAAAAAGGAGAAAGAGGAAAGAAAGGGATCAGAGAAGACTGCATGTATGTTCAGATAGTTGCAAGGGTAAGATTCTATGTGTCCTCTAAACAATACTTTGATATTCCTAAGGTAAAGTCTGTACTTTTATTTTATGCAAGAAAAGAGGTTAGTAGAGGGGTGAGTCAAGCTAGTATTTGCTAAGTTGTTTGTAGAATGAATTTGGTTGATAAACTAGGATAAGATATATGAAGTTTCTCTTAGATTGGCACTTGTTTGATGTGGTTGCAACATAGTAAAGGTGATAATGATGAGGTAGAGAATTTGTTAGTCCCTGTGTTTTCAAAACTCGTCCACAAGTTTACCTTTGTTTTGCTTGAGGACAAGCAAAAGATTAATTTTAGGTGAGTTGATAAGTCCTAATATTTACCTCTTTTATACCATGTTATAGGCCTTATTTGAAGTTTTTTATGTGTGTCTAAGATGTATTTTAAAGTCTTTTCAAGTCAAGATGCATTTTGGAGCATTGTAGAGATTATGAGGTTGTGTGGAGCTCAAAGAGAGAGGAACCCCGTAGCTGGTCAAATTCAACAAATTACGAGCCAAGACAGAGCATTGCGTCGATCGACGATGCACCCTTGCCTTCGATCGACGGTCGACATGCAGAAACCCAATTCATAAAGTACCTGATTTGAAGACCAAGTCATGGAAACTACAAGATTGCCCTCGACGTATTACTTAGTTTATATTATCTTTGCTGGTGTTTTATGCAAGAGGACCTTTTTTACAAGCATATTGACTTTTCATAGCAAACATAGCAGTTTCTGGGGAGAAGATCAAGACTTCCAAGCTTTGTATTGGAACCCCAGTTTCTATCCATGTTATTGTTTATTCATTATTTTATGTTTGTGATTATGGTTTGCTTAGTTCTGTCTAAGTCTCTTGTTAGATTTTGGGTTTATTAATAGTTTTGATGGATTAGCCAAACAATATAATTGCTAGAGTGATATTAGATTAATCAATTGAATTGCGCTTATTGCTTGTGTCTAGAGTAGCTAACTAGAACTCTAATATTAGGATAATTGATACTGCAAGAGTATGATCATTACCTGAATAAATCCCGCTGAGCTTAAGTTACTAGGAACAAATTGAGAGATTAGTTTAGCATTCAATCGAATATAATCGTTTCAATGCTTGACTAAGAAAGCCATTGATCGATGCCATTTGCATACCATCGACCGACGGTCATTCCGAATTTTCAAACGAAAGTTGTAGACTCTGAGCTTTGGCAGAGGATAGATACAAATTATATATTTACTTATTAAAATCATGTTCTATGATTGAAAACTTCTTGGTTTCTATCCATTATAATTCACTATCTGAAAACCCTAGATCTAGATACTTTACTTACTTGTTTGCAAACCAACTCTTTCCTTATTTACTTATTCTAAAAGTCTTGTTAACTGCCTAGCTTAACTAAGTGATTATCAAATCTTATTTGAAAGAGTAATCAATAGCTCTAGGGTAATATGAGCATGTATCAATAAGACATAAGTTAATTAGATAATTGGTAGATGAGAAGGTAGTTGAGATATAGCATGTGTCTACAGAGAACCAATTGGCTGATATTTAACAAAATCTTTAGATCTCAATACATTTTTGAACCTGTGCAAATCAATTGGTGTGTGTAAAGCTTGATTGGCTATGGCTCTAAGAGGTGGTAAAACGTGTATGTGACTATTCTGTAAGATGACATGGGACTTTTAACGTCTGTATATATCACCTCTCATAAAAATCCTTATGTTGGCAAGGTAGAAGTGTGAAAAGACACGCTTATCCTGAACTTGTAAATGTATCTATTCTGTGCAAGCTGGTGAATGTGCTTAACACTCAGCTCGAGGTTTGAGCGTAAACCCATTACCACTTGAATCTGATCACTGTTTGGTTTTGCTTAGCAGGATAAGATGAGTACTGTGAAGATTTTGAATGGACACGAGAAAAAAAAAAACATGACATGTTGACAAGAACAAAAGGGCTTGTGTTATCCATTTACCATAGAGATGGATACTCGTTTTGGCTCTAGATGATTCAAACATTTATAACCCGGAATGGGCCACAGTATCATTCACTTTTTTGCGCTTGCCAAACTTGTTCAGTTTGTGTGTATGATGGTATGTAGACTAGCATGCTTTGATAAAATTGGTGAAATTCAATTATGGCCATTGCTTTAGGCCAATGGATTGACTTCTTGATTTCAAGTCTGTCAAAACCCATGTGCAATCATCGTCTGAGATTGTGCTTAAGAAAAGAAAATCCTTCGTCATGATGAGTTAGTTATGTAAGTGTACATATTGGGTTTTGCTGCTTCTTAATTATTAGGTTTATGTTCAACATCTGTGGATTGTTTTATTCTCTCTGGAATTCTTCTTCGCCAAGTCTCTCTTCAAGCTATCTATATGGTTGAATGCTCTGAATCATGTTGTTTTTGTTTGAGCTCGTTTTATCAATTGCACAAGTTTTTTAGACGCTCCTTTTGGGATAACCTGGTTAGAGCATGTTCAATGCAAGAGACTTGTGGAGTCCCTTTAAAAAATGTGAGATCCACTTTTTTTTTTGTTGATTTTTTTTTTAAAAAGATAATCAATCGCGGATCGTCACGTGTCAGTGGGGTCTGCGAAACAGTGCAAGAGAACGTCCATTAATTAGAGTATCCAAGAGACGTCCCTTAATTAGAGTATCCAAGAGACGTCCCTTAATTAGAGTATCCAAGAGACGTCCCTTAAGTTTTAGTGGGATCCACAAATTTTATACTATTATTTTTTAGGGATCCGTAAGATAAATGACCCCAATAAACATGCTCTAAGAGAGGGATAAAAAACCAAGGATGGTTAGAATGTTAGGAAATATTGGATTTTTTAGATAAGGTGAGCACCATGGTTTTTTAAATGTAAAATTATCATGGTTTCTCTTGATCGTGATACCTTCTCAATTATCATGGCTAATGAATTTTCTAACATTGTTTGGCTGGAATCATGTATTGTTGTCTAGCATTGGTTTTTGATTGCCTGTGAATGTAGATGGCTTTGGTTGACATACTTACATAAAAAGGGGGAGAGTGACTAGGATTTGAGGTTGCACACAAACAAACGTAGTTGTTATAATCCAAGCTCTTGCATGACTTTCATGTAGGGCCTGCCCTGGACTAAAGCCCGTAAAACATGAGCTTTAGGTATCAAAATATATAAGTAGTTTAGGGGCGCCATTTAACAAATGTTCCTTTTAGCATAATGGTTTATGAGCTTATCTTCTTGTCCATGTGACTGAGACACGATTATTTTTAAAATTAACTCTTATTTTTTCACTTAAATATTTTTTAAATAATGATAACAAATAAATGAGATGTGATCGAGACACAATTACTTTCTAAATCAACCCTTGTTTCTTTTGAACATATATACATCAAAAATAAAGAATTAAAAATCAAATAAAAATATAACTATTTACTCTACCCTAACTAGGAAATTTGATCATTTCATGAAAAATCAATACCCTTCATTGTGGACTGAGTTTTGCTCGAACTGCCACATCTTTTAATTTTTTTATCTAATTCTTATCATCTTTGTTATAATACGTTTAAGAAATTTTCAACTAAACAAACATAAATTTATAGCATAATTAGCTCTTTAAAATTCTAATAAATTCAATATAATGTTATAAAGTACTGTTTGTCTTCGCTTGATTTGACTAAATTATAATGCTTTGTATATAAACACACTCGATTATACAAGTTCACTAAAACACTTCATTATTCAAAATTGATGAAAAATTTTACAGGAAAAGTAAAACAAAATCATAGATATTTATATAATTTATTTAAAAACAAAATAAACTTTTATATGTTAAAAATGCAACCAAAAAATTGTAACTTAGGGGCAGTATTTTACGGTTACGCTTTAGGCGCTATTTGATCCCGGACCGGCACTGCTTTCATAAGGTGGTCTGCTCTCAATTCATTGGTTGGAAGGATTAAAAACAACTTGAAAAAGTTGAAATTTGTGGGCTTGGGATGTGAAGAGGACTCTGGCCCATTAAGACGTGAAAGTGTTTATGTATACCTAGGATTTTTGAGTGCCAAGAGATTTTTAGAGCTTTTGGGTGAATGCATAAACATGATTTATTATAACAATTGTTGTGATTAAGGATTGGGTAAATTAGGAATTGGTCATGGTCGATTTACAGGTTGTGAAAGCGTGTAACACTGATTAGACAACAAAAATATGATTTTTTGTTTAAAGAATTTCTAATAAAACAATCATGTCTGGAAGAACCAAACGTGTTTTTTGATATACATTTGTGTTCTAGGTTTTGCATACTTTTCTTGGAGAATAATCAGAAAATATCATTGTTCCCTTATTTCAATTTTTCTCTCATATCCTTCCCATGTCAACCATCTTCATTGAAGTCATGATCCTATAAGGGATCTCATTTTCTAAAATATTTTTGTAGTCTTCATTTCTCCCCTCTTACATCATCTCTAAAAGTAGTTCCAAAACTTTAAATATGAAGTTTCAAATAATCCAAAAGGTAAAAGCAATTTCAAAACTTCATATTTGAAGTTTCATATTTTTAGTTCTTCCAACTATCTGTATTTTTATAAAACTTTGTTAACTTTTAAAGTTATCAGTTTAGTCTTCATAATTTTGTGTCTAATAATTGTGTTAACTTTTATTCTTATTATTTGGTCTTTATAATTTTATTAAATTATACAATCTTATATAATTATATATATTTTATTTTATTTTTGTAGTTATCATTTTAGTCCTTAAATGTTAAGATTGAGTTTATATTCTTATTTGATTTATGTGATTATCTACTAGAATACAATATTTTGTTAATAAATTATTTATAATATTTTATTATGTGTTTTATCGTAATTTAAAAAGTATTGTAGTATTCTATTAATTTTATCAATAATAAGAACTAAATTTTAAAAATAAAACTTTTAAGTTAAATTTGTAATTCTTATTTTGGAGAGCAACACTCTCAAATTTTAAATATGAAATTTTGCCAGTTTTAAAAGAAGTTAATTTTGGAGATGCTCTTAAGCTTTTGGTGAGCTCTAGATTTGGTTTTGTACGTTTTAATCGTTCTTACGTGTATAGATTATGTAACTGAGCATCATCTCAAGATATAATTTTCAGTGCGACAGCAATTGACGATTTTACATGTTGCTAGACATTCAAAATGTTTTCTAAGAACCTTGTGGTGGTTTATCAGGACTAACTAGGTTTATCAACTCTTTCGAAAGATAATAACTCCTGGGAACAAAGGCTTTTGACAAAGAATCATGTTTATAATACTATTCATTATCTGTTCAGCTAGAACCTGACTGATACGAGAAAAGCTGCTAGACAGGAACCATATAATTAGATACTGCTCTCAACGAAATTTGAATAAATCGATATGTGCATAGCTAGAGTATTCTGCTCTTGATGTTGCAGTGCTGATTCACATATTCCGCCATGTTCGCGACCATCCTCCACATGAGAGTAGTTTGGAGACAGCGGTGGAAATCTCACATTGTAAGTAGCTATCTTAATATCCCTATGTTTCAAGGGATGGTTTAAGTTGTTTTTTTAGTCAAGATCTTCAGGTTTCAAGTCTAATTTTCAAATGTGAAATTGAAGATAACTTAAAAGAGTGTGTTGTTTGGATGATAAGTGATGTAAAGCATGAATCTTAAGATGAGCGGATTTTTCTGCAGGTCTTTCATATGGATAACCCGAAGAATAAGCCTAACTGCCATTCAACGCAAACCTCAGCTTTTTAACAAACCATCAGGCAATTGAAAAAAAAAAATGATTGACACCATGTCACAAAAGAAATCTTTGTATCAAAGTAACAAATAATGATTACGTAATATAAACTTGGACGATTTAAATAGGTTTGATTACCTCAGTCACCTAACTGGCAATGAGATGGAATCTCATTTGCATACATACTCTTGTATAAGTCAAATGATAAGAAAAAAATTTGGGTTCACAGGATCAATGGTACCAAACCGAGAACTAGTCCAATGAAAATATCAGGCAGCTTCTTCTCGGTCTTGCCAAAAAAGAGCCCTTGAGCATAATTTCCCACATTAAAGTTTCCTGTATATCAAAGCACAGAACAATTTAATGTTTCTAAGCTGTGTAAAGATAAAAGTTGAAGGGTGTTTTATGGTGCAAACCTCGTGTTAAAGAGTTGCTGCAGCCACCACGAAGGGTGTTCCTGATATCTCTCGGGGTAGCACGATTGTAAAAAATGAAATCAGACATGACGCTGTTAATGCATTCAAGGACGAGTTCTGTCTCCGCAGCACAAGGGCCGTCGCAGAACCTGTCTGTTTCCTCTGGTGGAACCTTGAATTCACCTCCTTGGTTTAGTCTGAACGCCTCATTGCACCCTCTGTAGAGCTGCAAATATGGAACAACTATCTTCAAACAAAGCTGTCGATTTCTTTTATGATGTTCTTATCGATCATACTTACGAGGTTATTGTTGAAACAGAACGCTGCTCTCTGAACCAAAATCCCTGCGCCCCCGATGACACCACCACCCTGCGCACCAACTGCATCAACAATTTACAATAGAATGAAAAAACTAAACTATAAGTGAACAAAATGAATCTAAGACTATGATTCACCTGAATGTCTCTGAGTATGAAAGAGAAATATTGCATAGATTAACCAAAGTCTTAACGCTTTGGGAATATCCATGGCTAACATAGAGAGATTTTGATATTTTGTATCAATGTGGTCTAGGTTGAGTAGTGCACACAATATTATAAAGTGATAGTACATACAAAGAAAGGGTTGGTGGTCTAACTTGAGAATATTGTTTCAATAAGAACACAAGCTGGTTGACAAAAAAAAAAGACACTACAAGTTTGGAAATGCAAGTCACCAAACTTATATTAAAAACAAGAAAAGTAGAAAAAACAAAAAGGAGAAAAGACAGATGTTCTTGGGTTCGGTTTGAAAATATGGAGAAGAGAGAGAGACATGATGGCGACAGGTGGTGAAGTCTTTTAGTTGATGTATTGAGAAAGCCATTTGAATCCCTCGCCGTAGCCCATTTTGCGGACAATGCTGCACATGAAGACCTCGAGCGGGCGAACACCAGAATCTCCTCCAGCTGATGTTACTTTGCCCTTACCGGTGGTGAAGTTGGTGAGACCTAAGTGATACCTAAGCTCGTCTTCGGAGGCTGCATAAGGGATATCAATCTTGTTTCCGAGAATAAGAAACGGGACAGTTGCCAGGGCTTCATCTGAGAGAAGTGCGTCTAGCTCTCTTTTTGACTCTGAAAATCTTTCCTTGTCATAAGCATCCACGAGGTAGACAACAGCATCAACCTTTAGACCCAACAAAGAGTTTATATCAGCAAAGAGAATACCATGTTTCTGTAAACAAATCTTACTTGCTCAATGTCGTTACATTATTTTCAGTATCACATATATATATATATATAAATGAATCTGACGACAATACAATCTGTCTAAGCAACAAATGCATGTCTAGCTACATTTCAAAAAAACACATATTCAGTAAAATAAAAAGAGTTTGATGCTTCCTGTGAATCCGACAAGGGTACAAAAAACAAGAGTGGTGAGAGAGAGAGAATGAAACCTTGGCATAGTAATCTTTCCAAACTCTTCGAGCAATCTGATGGCCACCCAAATCAAAAGCCTTGAATTTGATTTTGCCAATGCTGAGTTCCTCAGACGTTGGATGTTGGGTCGGCTGGTGCTGAACCAATCTCTGTCACAAACAATCTCAGATTCATATTGAGTCTACCCAGAAAAGAAAAAAGGAATTGAATAATATAAAAGGAACAAACCTCGTCTTTGAGCATGTGAAGTAGGGTGGTTTTTCCAGCATTGTCGAGGCCTAGAAACAAGATCTTCGCCTCTTTCTGCCATAGCCCCAACGAAGCTAAGATTCCGTAGAACCAATCGAACAAAAACATTGTCTTCCTCGCTGATCTCCCAGATGAAACCGACACAAAAAAAAAAAGCTGTGATCTTTCGTATAGATTCCTAATGACC
The DNA here is from genome assembly GCA_905132765.1 of Moricandia arvensis. Taxonomy (NCBI): domain Eukaryota; kingdom Viridiplantae; phylum Streptophyta; class Magnoliopsida; order Brassicales; family Brassicaceae; genus Moricandia; species Moricandia arvensis. Next base: position 18,325 of record CAJHQP010006929.1, on the reverse strand, counting down.
CAAAAATAAGAAAATTCCGAAACAGACCTCTCGAGCTGGCGGGATGATGTGGCGTCTTCTGAGTGGAAGGCTGTATAATGGTTTGATGTTGTCATCAGTCCAAACGAGAAATTGTATACTCCCTTACTAGAATGTATAAGCATTTGGTTTAGTCTGGTTAAGTGATTGTACCGGTATTGTATAAACCAGAATCATCACTATATATTGTAACGGCTTGTAACAGAATCAATAACAGAAAATACATTCATTTCACTTCTTCTTCTTCGAGCTTAAGCTTTCCTAATATGGTATCAGAGCAGTGAGGCTCGAAACCTCACTCGATTCGTTTCCTCACTTCTACAATGGTCTTCGTCTTCGGCGAGAAAAGCTTCAATTTCTGAAGTTTCGCCATCGGAGTCTCCGATCTCTCTGACGAAATCGTTCAATAATATCCACTCTCCGTTCTACCTCACCAACAGCGACAATCCAGGTCTTTCCTTGATCTCTGAAGTCCTAGATGGTACGAATTACGCTAATTGGTGTATAGCTATGACAATCGCGTTAGATGCGAAAAACAAATCGGCATTTATCGATGGATCTCTAGCTAGGCCAAGTGATTCTCATTCTAGCTTCAGGATCTGGTCTAGATGTAACTCTATAGTTAAGTCATGGTTATTGAGCTCTGTATCTAAACAAATCTACAAGATTATATTGCGATTCAGTGATGCATCGGAAATCTGAAATGATCTTGCTGCAAGATTCCACATCACGAATCTACCACGTTCTTATCAGATCTCTTAACAAATTTGGTCTCTACAACAAGGTTCTATGGATTTAGCCACCTACTATACAACCTTGTAGACTTTACGGGATGAACTGGATGGGGCCTCTTGTGTTGATACTTGCCATCGATGTGATTGTTGCAAATCGATGAACAAGAAAGCAGAACAATCCAAGATTGTTAAGTTTGGCAGGCCTGAATGAGTCTTACTCTACTATCAGGGGCCAAATCATAATGAAGAAAAATGTTCCAGATTTATTTGACATATACAATTTGCTGGATCAAGAATGTAGTCAAAGAAATATCAGTTCAATCCAGAATGCTTCAGCGTTTCATGTGGCAACTAATGATCAGTCTTCTGCAGTGGCTTGTGCAGCTCAATCACAATATCCTCCAAAGCAGCAAAAGCCTATTTGTACTCACTGCGGATACAGTGGTCATACCACAGAAACATGCTACAAGATTCATGCCTATCCAGTCGACTTCAAGCATAAGAACAAGAACAGATCTGAGAGGACTTTGTCTACACCTAAACTTCAGGATATACTAAACCTGTGGTTGCTCAGATTACTCTTGGCGACAATGAAGTCAATGGGCAGAACATCACAAATATGGTTAATAGTCTGACCAAAGATCAGATTCAAGGAGTGATTGCCTATTTCAATTCCAAGCTTCAGCCTATTTCATCTTAGTCTGGTGCTTCTTCTTCTGGAGCTACGATAACTACATTAACTGGTATGGCATATTCATCTTCTACTCTGAGATTTATAGCTGTACTACAAGCTACTAGCAGTGTGTTGGGTTCCACTTCTTGGATAGTAGACAGTGGAGCAACACATCATGTTACATGTGATAAAAATCGATTTGAGTCCTTAACAGTCACACTCAATGCTTCAGTGACTCTACCGACTGCTCTTGGAGTGAAAATTGAAGGAGTTGGTTATGTCAGATTGCGTGATCATCTGGTTCTCAACAATGTTCTGTACATACCTGAGTTTCGTTTGAGTTTGATGAGTGTGAGTCAGGTAACCAAAGATTTGGGCTACATGACAATGTTTGATAGATCTTCTTGTATGATACAAGATCATACCAAGGGGCTGATGATTGGACAGGGTGAAGAGATTGCGAATCTGTATGTCTTGGACACTGCTTCTCTTCCGGTTATCTCCAATAAAGAAACTTTGATGTTATGTTCCAGTGTAATTGTTGATTCTGAGCTTTGGCACAATAGAATTGGTCATCCGTCTATAATTAAGACTGACTCTTTAAGTGATGTACTTGGTTTCAAACCGAAGAATAAAACTCATCATTGTTCTATATGCCATTTTGCCAAACAAAAGCATCTCCCATATATATCTCATAACAATATATGTGATTCTGCTTTTGATATGCTACACATAGACATATGGGGATCCTTCTCTGTTCCAACTCCTGAAGGATATAAACACTTCCTCACTATTGTAGATGATCACACACGAGTCACTTGGCTTTATCTACTCAAAAGCATAGATGAAGTACTTAATGTCTTTCCTGAGTTTCTGCCGATGATTGAGACGCAATATAAAGCAGTGGTGAAAGGTGTTCGATCGGATAATGCTCCGGAATTACGTTTCACTGAACTTTTCAAGAAGAAAGGGATTGTACCTTACCATTCTTGTCCAGAGACACCTGAATAGAACTCAGTGGTGGAGAGGAAACACCAACATATCCTCAACGTAGCAAGAGCACTTATGTTCAAATCTCAAGTTCCACAGGAGTATTGGGGACAGTGTGTTTTGACTGCAGTATTTTTGATAAACCATTTGCCATCTCCTCGTCTACAAAACAAAACACCTTTTGAGCTCATCACATCCAAACAAGTTGATTATACTGGTCTTCGTGTTTTTGGATGCTTAGCTTACATGTCTACTTCTTCAAAGAGTAGACACAAGTTTCAGCCAAGATCAAGAGCATGTGTCTTCCTTGGTTATCCTTCTGGATATAAAGGGTATAGTTTGATGGATCTTGAGACACACAAGATACACATCTCTCGGAATGTAACATTCCATGAGGACATTTTCCCATTTGCAGAAGATGAACATGTCTATTCTGATGAGTTTCTTTCTTCGGACTGGATGGATATGAGATCTCCCGAAACTAGTCCTCCTACAATGTTTACAGAAGATGTGATTATCACTGATGAAAAATCTCCTACATCTACTGAAGCAGAGAGTTCTAAAAGAGTTTCTAAGCCTCCAGGGTATCTCAGTGATTATCTCTGTAATCTTTCTGATACAGATATACCATATCCGTTAGCTGCTCATGTTTCTTATGCACGCCTGTCAGAAGTTTATGAAGGCTACATATGTGCTTTGGCTCAACATATTGAACCAACTTCATTCACTCAAACAAGAAGATTTGATGAATGGCTGAGGGCGATGAAAGAAGAACTCATAGCTCTTCAGAGTATTGAGACTTGGTCAATATGTTCTTTACCGATTGGCAAGCATGCTATCAGATGTAAATGGGTATAAAAGGTTAAGTTGAATGCTGATGGAACCTTGGAAAATTATAAAGAGTAGCTAATGGCTACACACAGCAAGAGGGAGTTGATTTTGTTGATACTTTTTCACCTGTTGCCAAAATGACCACGGTGAAAACTCTCTTGGCTGTGGCAGCCGCAAAGAAGTGGAGTCTTACTCAGCTTGATATTTCGGATGCATTTCTCAATGGAGATCTTACATAAGAAATATACATGAGCCTTCCTCCAGGGTACACACCAAAAGAGGGGGAAACATTGCCTCCTAATGCAGTTTGTAGATTAAAGAAATCTCTTTATGGTCTAAAACAAGCTTCAAGGCAATGGTTTCTGAAATTTAGTTCAACACTTCAGTCTTTGGGTTCACAAAATCGCATACTGATCATACTTTATTCATAAAGAACTTGAATTCTAAATATGTTGCTGTTCTTGTATACGTGGATGATATTGTCATTGCGAGTATTGATGATGATGAAGTTGTTCAGTTAAAGGATGATCTTCGAGCAGTGTTCAAGCTAAGGGATCTTGGTCCTCTTAAATTCTTTCTTGGACTGGAGATTGCTCGTTCCAGCAAAGGAATATACGTTTGCCAGCATAAATATATTCTTGAGTTGCTGGAAGAAACATGGAAGATGGCTTGTAAACCATCATCTATTCCCATGGATCCTAGTATTAAACTATTCTAAGATCCGAAAGAACCATTGATTCATGATCCAAGCTCTTACAGAAGACTCGTTGGACGTCTCATGTATCTCACTATCACACGTTCAGATATCACTTTCTCTGTGAACAAGCTTTCTCAGTTTGCTACAAACCCACAGAGTATTCATCTCCAAGCTGCCTACAGAGTTCTGCATTATCTGAAAGACACCATTGGCCTTGGTCTTTTCTATTCTGCGGACTCTGATCTGACCCTTAAAACATACACAGATGCATATTGGGGATCATGTTTGGATACTAGACGTTCTACAACTGGTTTCTGCTTGTTTCTTGGCTCTGCTGTCATCTCTTGGAAGTCTAAGAAACAAGATGTGGTCTCTCATTCCTCTGCAGAGTCAGAATACAGAGCGATGTCAGTGGCTATTAAAGAACTCATTTGGATAGTCAATTTGCTTGGTGAGTTGCAGGCACCTCAGTCTAAAGCTGTTCCTTTCTTCTGTGACTCAACCGCAGCTATCCATATTGCTAACAATCCAGTTTTCCATGAGAGAACAAAACATGTTGAACTGGATTGTCATCAAGTTAGAGATCGGATTGTGAGTGGATTGATCAAGACACTTCATGTTAGGGACTGCAACACAGATTGCTGATGTTCTCACAAAACCTCTCTTTCCATCTCAGTTTAATTCTCTCATAAGCAAGATGTCTTTGCATTCCATTTACTCACCATCTTGAGGGGGAATAATAGAATGTATAAGAATTTGGTTTAGTCTGGTTAAGTGATTGTACCGGTATTGTATAAACCGGAATTATCACTATATATTGTAACGGTTTGTAACAGAATCGATAACAGAAAATACATTCATTTCACTTCTTCTTCTTCGAGCTTGAGCTTTACTAATATTCCTCCGTTTAATATTCGTTGTAGAGATTTTTTTGTTACAAAATAAGTGTCGTTTTTGACTTTCGATGAAAAATTTATTAATTTTATGGTGCAATTTATTTTTCTAATAGTTGAAATATGGTTAGGTGTATTGGTAATTGTGTTTTTTTATAGAAAATCTGCAAAATTAATTATTTCCTTAATTCGTGTGCAGAAAGCTAAAGTGACACTTAATATGAAACATAAAGAGTATTTCAAATAGGCTTAACTTGGCCTAGGCATTCGATTTTTGGTTTGGCTTGGTTCTTTTAGTTTTTGGTATTTTGGTTCTAAATATATATATGAACCGTTTAGTTATTTATGAATTTCGGTTTGTTTTCAATTCGGTTATTTTGGTTTTCTGTTTGACTCGGGTAACAATTATAAGAACCGGTTAATGTCCAATAAACTTTTGGTTCCTCGGTTCGATTCCAGGTTTTCGGTTAACTATGGATAATTCCGGTGAAAAATAGAATTTGGGGTTTTTGGATAAAAAATTAGGCAATTCGGATAATTTTAATATTTTCAATAAAAATATTAGGCTAATTTGGTTTTAGAGTAATTTTAATAGTTTAATATTTTAGATAAAATATTTTCAGGTAATCCGGGTATTTTTGGGTAGGTTGGGTTTAAAATAATGTTTTTAGAATATTTGGTAATGTTAAAATTTAATATAACTAATATTTTAAAGTGTATAAATTATATTTCAAATATTTGGACCCATTCGGTTCTTGGTTCTGTTCTGATTCGGTTTCAGCTTTTTAGTTCTAGAGCTATAGAAACCGCTCGGTTATTTGTGAACTTTGGTTTAGTTTTGGGTTCAGGTTTTGGTTCGATTACGGTTTGGTTTTCGGTTTATATGCACATGCCTAGGCTTAAACTTAGGTTTAGATTTGGACGTTTGGATATCCGTTTGGATTTGCATCAAATATTTTGGTATAAAAGTCTAAAACTCATTTGGTTATTTGTTACATATCGAATCTAGTTTAGATATTTTTACTGTGAGGTTGATTATTTTGGGTATAACCAAAAATCAAAACTTACGATAAACTAAAAAAAATAAAAAAAATTGGCTCGCTTCTCTCTTGATTTTTGTGATTCATGTCATCTTCTCTTCGAATCTACGCGGTTTACGTCGTCTGCTCTTTAGATATGATGAAATAATGATTGTCATTATTTACATGCTTTATGTAAATTTGTATGTTAAGAAGGACCTTGAATATGTTTGTAATATTTTTGGCCCACTGGTCCACAAATTTCTTTTGTTTTAAAGGGAAGCCCGCTAGGTTTAAGGCTCATTAGGGTTAAGCCTAGGGTTTTCCCTCCTTTTATTATAATTATATAGTCTCCACCTCTTTTCTTCCCCATCAGAATGTCCCTGTAGATTTCTAAATTTCTAGAGAGTTGAACCCTAGCCGTCAAAGACCTCTCTTTCTCCTTCTCTCTTCTCTCTTCCTCTCTCCCGTCGGATCTCTCTTCTCTCTTTATCTCCTCGCGTTGAGACGTCGCCTCGCCACCGTGGAGCCTCCGGACTGTCGTGACACCACCAGAGAGCCGCCGCGAGTCACCCTAGGCCTCCATGGAGTTGTCGTGTGGTGTTGGAGATGTTGTTGTTTGTCGGTGCTCGTTCCCGTGTTCATATCTGTGTCTTAGATCTAATTATATCCCCGATCTAGATCCAGATCTTCCATCCAGGTGGGTTGGTCTCAAAACCAGTTTCTTCTCTTGACCTCCTATATATCTTGATGTTGGATTATTTTTGTTTAGTCTTGATTTTCGTTAGGGTGATAGATCATTGCTAGGTTGTTACATGCATATGACATACTGCATAGGAACGCTCATACTATCACACACCCATACCTGGATAAGGTCATCCGGACGGACCATGGTGCGAGGAAACAAACCAGTCAGGTCATACGACCAATAGACAAGTGTTCCATGGTCTAAAAGGAGGGTTAAGGGTATTAGAAGACTTAACCTTAGCTAAATGGGGAAGTATGTAAGGTAGGACGAGCTGGACAAGTGATACGGCAACTGGATCAGCTGGACGATGCTGAGCTTAGCTCGGGTTAGCTCACACTAAGTGTGGTTAGATCCCTGAGCTAAACAACTAGCTCACTCAGCTGGACCATCTGGGAGTAATATCAACTCAGCTGGACGGAGTGTTATGGTCTCGGGCAGTTGGGCCAGTTCTTGCCATGGCCGGGTCAGCCGATTGGGTCGGGTGGTCTGGCCATTGGGCCAATGGCTTGGGCAGTCTATGGGCTTGGTCCAGGGACTTACGGGAACATGTAGGCCCATCTAATATCTGCCAGAAATCGGTATTAGGCGAAAGGGTGCATGTGGAGCAGTTTTGGCCGAAAGGGTGGGAAGGGACCAAAGTTGCCCATTCGCCCATCAAATGGCAACCATTCGGCCAAGGCAGTTACCCCACTCCTTCTTATACATATATAGAGTTTCTGGCACAGATAATGACACGAAATTCCTAAGGGAAAACTCTGCCAAACTCGTACCAGAAAGAAAGAGAAATAGAGACCACTGGTTAGAGAGTCATACCGTGTGTGTTGGTGATTGTCTGTTCCAGTGGGATTCAGACAGTGGGAAGATCAGGCAAGAACTTATGGAAACCAGACAAAAGGACAAGGATAAGGAGGAGGACTTGGCCCTAGGGGAACGCACGCCTAAGGTTAGCGATGCTGACCACAAACCATCGCCCAAAGCCCATGGTTGTACCGAATGGGTTTTTGTGGTGCGATTGTGTTGGTAGCATCCATTTACATTTTAATTACTGACCAATCTCTATTCTTCTATATTATGATGGTGTCTGTGGATTCAGACTCAGTGGCACTGAACCAAGGCCTTGGCCGGTTCAGTGGGACAGTCCATGGCCTTTGGCCAGACTGGTTTGGTCGAGATCTAGTAGTTACTGAAGGAATTATTGAGATCTGATTATGGAAATCCCTTAGTGGGGATTTATCATAAATTATCATGAATTTTATTTAGTTTTAGCGAATTGATTTGATGATGGTCACTTTGGACCGATTTGACTGATCATGGTTGAGATCTATATGATAGAAGCCGGTTTTGCGAATTCTGACTAGAGGATTCTCTTAGTTGTGAATTATCATGAATTTTCATGAATTTTAATTAGTTTTTGGGAATTTATTTGAGTAGGTCAGATTCTGGCTAGAGATGGGTTCTTAGGATCTGAACCATGCTTTTCTAGATATCTTGCTAAGTTATCGGTTTATATATTAATATGTTGTGATTGTGTGGTTTCAGGATCTGTTCAGGATCCTAGTAAAGCCAAGGAACCATGAGGACTCAAGCCAAGGATGGATGTGTCATGTGTTTGAGCAGAATAGATATGATGAACTTATGATAGCCTAGTGTGAAAACTGATTACTCTGTATGGATCACATTTACATTCCAGATCTGTTGAGAAATTTGGTCATTCATGAGCTTCTTTAATCATGGTGATCCGGTCTTTACAGTCCATTCCAAAATTCTACAAGTTAAATAATGTAGCATATTCTCTATGACCAAGATAAGTGCTTCTAGTTCTTAATGCAAAGCTGACTCCCATCGTCTTATTTTGCGTATCTAAAGGAATTGGATTTGTCCAGAGATATCCTTCAAAACTCATCCACATCCACTAAATTTAGAGGTGGGAGTTCATGATCCATCCACCAAACATATGTTCTCCAAGCATATGGCTTGTGAATCAATGTTACTAAATGGATGTGATGTTGTAGGAACAGTCACATTCACTGAGAATCAGGCTTGGCACTCTCCTTCGGAGTATTTGATCTGTTGTAGTAGATACATAACTATACTTATGAATAGTTTATCATTCCGAGCTTTCCTTAAATACCAAATTATCCAAGGATATGGGTTCTTGTCTAGCTCTGGATCCTGAATATTGTTTTTTCTCACAAAAAGATAGTCCCTATTGGCATAAACACTCAATACCTGAAAGATGCCAATACTTGATGGTATCGCTGATAAATGCCATTCCTACAAGGTCGTTGGGAACTCAAAACTATCATGAATGACTGATTCCTCAGGTTTCCCACACATAAGACAATGATTGTCGCATCGCATATGATGATGTGTCAAGTTCCTTGTTACCGCTACGTGGCCGGTTACCAGCTGTCAAATAACGTGACACATCTTTGGAGGAGCCTTTGGTTTCAAAGATAACACTTGAAGCTTGGTGATATTGAGCTCCGCGTAAACCTTCTCCTCTTCATTCTATAGGATATTCTGTTGATATCGCTCAGATTACCCTAGGACAACTTTCTCTCTCAAATAAGAGGTTCAGTTGTACTACTTAGGGATCAAATACACAGGGAGAGTGGACACACAATTGACTATAGATAGTGAGATTAAGCTAGGCGATTAATATTGTAGCTGTAAATAGTAGTAGACAAGTAAGAAGTTGGTTGTAAACAATATTATGATGTATAGATGCTAAGGGTGTATGATGAACAACCCTAGGTCTCGAATGTAATAGTAAGATCCGGCTCTCGCTATGAGTCTAATCAGATGACTAAGTCTTTGTTCCAGCTTTCGTATGCGAACAAGGAGCGAGCGTCGATCGATACTATGGAAGGAGTGCCAACTGATGCTACCTTAGGAAAGCATTAACTTTCTATTCAATTTGTTCACTAAGTTAAACTAGAAAAGCTCTCACATGTATCTAACAACCTAGCTCAGCATAATTAATGTCAGGTAATGAACCTACTGTCGTAGTTGTCAGTATCCTAAATTCATGCTTCTAGTTTGCTACTCAAAAACACAAGCAGTATGTCAAATTCTGATGAAGGATCATAAAAAGATTCACCCTAGTAATTCTATATATCATCAATTCATATAAACCCTAATGAAACCCGAAACCTAACAAGAGAAACTACTGAGACATAAGGTAACAAAACAATGGAGTTCCAATACAAATCTCAGAAGGAGTCTTGATCTTCTCTCCAAAACAAATAACTACAAAGATTCTAAGAATGGTGGAATAGTTTTTGGAGTGTTTATTGGTGGTCTGTCGCCCAAACAATGGCAAACCACCTAACTACTAGGTATAAAGTCGGCCAGGGTAGTCTTGTAATTATGTGAATCTTCTGTTCCTGAGTCGGTCTTGACATTTAGCCGGCCTGTAACACCCCGAACCCGACTTCCTAAGCCGCCATCGAAGGACTACGTCGTTCAAGCCACTTCCTGGCCAAACCTCTAAATTTTAACCCTTTCGATATAATTTCTCCCTTGGGTGAGGGTTTTCTTAGATTGTAGCTAAAGACTTTTATTAGTCATTCATAACTTATATCATCATTCTTTACGCAGTGGAATATGTTTTATCAATCCTTGATCTAGTAACGATCAGGCACTTAACCAGTCTAATCATCTATGCGTTGGTTAGTTCACTTGACTACCATTCAGCTTATAGATCAATCCTTAGCTCGGTTCAAGTCATACTAATCTAAGGTTCCATTCCCCTAGTCCATTCTATCTAGATCTAAACGAGTTACTAATCCTTATAGTAATTGCTAGATCTTACCTTTGCCAAATCAATGGAGCTTGTTTGCTCATCGGCCTTTCAATGAACTGTCTCATCCTTGCTTAACTACTGATCCACACCCACTCCCTGATCTTATTTAGGATCCTTTTGTTGATTCATGCACTAAGACATTCCATTTTTTACTTAGTCATTCAACCAACCATTGACATGCGTGTTTTTATTGTTCTAGCAGGGTATACATATCCTAAACAAATCACTATCAAATTAACCCTAGTCTTAACACGCAAATAGTACTCTTGCCGAAAGAGATCAGGTGTAGTACTTAGGCACACAATCTTAGGGATTGAATCCACAGAGAGCAATGGCACACAGTAGATTTCTTATTTCTAAAGATCAAGCTAGGTGATATATATATATATATATATTGGTGGCAAACAATCAGTTAAGGAAAAATTTCTTATCAAGAAGTTGAGATGCAATATAAAAATATGCTAGTAATGCAAATATGAAAATATTCTAATAAACTAACTTGATACAAATGTAAATATGCTAGATCTAGGGTTTCAAGCCTAACGGGTTATAGTGGATAGTAAACACATATATGTAAATATACTAAGACTCAAATATTAATTACTCTGACCCTTTTAGCTCTAACTCTCGTATGCGAGCAAAAGGAAAAACCATCGATCGACGGCTATGGCCTGATGTTGATCTAAGGTAAAAACAGAAGGAAAAGTTAACGAGATTTGATAAGTCCACTAGACTTATTAGACCAGATCTCGCATGCGCCTAACAGCCTAGTTCAATGGAGGCTATTCTTGCACAAAACCTACTCTCATAGTCGTCCATGTCTTACTTTCAAGATCCTAGTTAGCTACTCTAGAATGCAAGCATTAAGCACAACTCAATTGATGGATATTAACTTAACTAGCAATCCTATTTTTGAGCTAATCCATGATTGATATTATTCAACCCTAAATCTAGTTGATGACTACTCAGACATAATCAAAGAAAGAACAATAGTCTCAATAGAATGCATAGATAAAATATTGGGGTTCCAATACAAATCTCTCTAAGGAGTTATAATTCTTCTCACCTAAAAACCTAAAACTATAAAGCTTTGTAAGTTGTTTCAAGCCTTACCTACGCTTGTAGTTTAACACTCTCCATGCTCTCAATACATAAGCATAAATATAAAAACCCTAAAACCTAGGTCAAAACTCGTCCAAAGCATTCTTGTAATTTATCTTCCAAACTTGGGCTTTTCAGTCGGCTGTCTTGCGAGTTGGGTGTCGATCGATGGCATGTGTGCAACATCGATCGACCTTAGTCTTTCAGCATCGGTCGAATCCAAGGCTGTATCGTCGATCTACGACAGTCTTGTACTTCGACTCCTCAGATAGCCAGCTACGAATTCTTCTCCTCTAAATGCTCCAAAAGCTCCAAGTATCTTCATTTATCTCCAAAACGTCCCTTGACCTGTAAATACTCTAAAAACATCCTAGACACACATAATATACCATAAATAGAGCCTAGAACATGGCCTAAAACCGGTAATAAATAGGCTATATCAACCATCCCCACATACTAAGTATCTAGAAGAGATCTTCATTATCCTATTGATATGCATATAGCCTTTCCTTTGCCTCACCAATTATAGCATCATGTCAAACTTCTGGACTGAACCATTCCCATACTTTCCCAGTCAATCATCCAACCACCACACATGACTTGGATCTGATGAGTCTTCACTCTTACTAGACCGGCTATGGAGACAACATTCTATTGGGGTTCCAATACAAATCTCCCTAATGAGTTATGAATCTTTTCCCGTAAGGAGTTATGAATCTTCTCCTCTAAAAACCTAAAATTATAAAGCTTTATAAGTTGTGTCAAGCCTTTCCTACGCTTGTACTTGCACTCTCTCCATGCTCTCAATACATAAGCATAAATTTTAAAACCCTAAAACCTAGGTCATAACTACTCCATGGCATTCTTGTAATTTGTCTTCTAAACTTGGGCTTTTCAATCGGCTGTCTTGGGAGTTGGGCATCGATCGATTGCATGTGTGCAACATCGATCGACGTTGGTCTTTCTGCATCGGTCGACTCCACGGCTGTATCGTCGATCGACGACAGTCTTGTACTTTGACTCCTAAATAGTCAGCTACATATTCTTCTCATCTAAATGCTCCAAAAGCTCCAAGTATCTCCTAAACGTCCCTGAACCTGTAAATACTCTAAAACATATTCTCGACACAAATAATAGACCCTAAATAGAACCTAGAAATGGCCTAAAGCAAACTAAGCCTCTGAAAGAGGTTTTAAAAAGCGGAGACTCACATAATGTCTAAGTATAACTGTCACATTACTTTGTTGCAACCACATCCTATCAAGTCAATCACAGAGAAACTTTATATACCCTATCCTAGTATAGCAACCAAATCCAGTCTACCAACAACTTAGCAAATACTAGTCTGACTCACTCCTCTATTTATTTCATTTCTTTGCATAAAATAAAAGAGGATGCTTTACCTTGGGAGTATCGATCAAATGACACATGGACTCTACCTCTGCAAGTATATGAACAACTAGGCACAAAGTCTTCTCTGATTCCTTTCTTCCCCCTTTTCTTTCTGAATCTTTCAAGACCTCAAACTTTATGGACAATGATGCTGATACAGTCCATCTTGCCATCTAATTTTCAATGTTCCTCTTCTTTTCTTTTCTTTTCCTTTTCTTTTGTTTTGCTTTTCTGGGAAAGTTGTAGGCGAATAGGGGAGTCATAGGTAATGTACATACCCCCGTTTCCAACAATGTGTGATCGTTCCTCCAAATTAGAATAATGGGGTCATTGTTAATTTACCTACCCCTCTACATCTCGGAAAGTCATCTCAATCTTTTAAGCTATTAGGTAGATGCTGAAGAGAAAGATAGAAGGGAACCAAAGGTGAAATGACTTGTCCCTACAGACTTGCATAAGGAATCTGATTCATTGTATACCAAGCCCCAAAGCAATCAAATAATGTCAGGATTAGTGTTGGAAATCAGCTTCGGTTCCTTCAAATTTCTAAACAAGTGTGGTATAGTGGAAGGATGATATACTTTGGTATCTCTAGTAATCTCTCCAACAACCTTCGAAAAATGGTGCTAATGTGTTGTTAGTCAATAAAAAAACTTGATCATAGTCCCCTTCTTGACTCAATAAATCTTTTTGAAAAACTTATATCTATATACCAAATAAAACTCAAAACAAATCAACTAGCATTAGCGAACCTCCCCCAGAATTCAATTACACTGTCCCCAGTGTAATCCGCCTCGGATTGGTTAGAAAAAAAATTAAATGATAAGTAAATAGATTAAGTAGAAAAACTCGATACCAAACTCTGTAAAGAGTATCGATCGATGGTAGGCGTGTGTGGTCAATCGATGGTCGCGATCCAATGTTGACTGTTGGTACCTCTATGGTGTTGATCGATGGTCGCTCAAACTGTTTATAAAACAAAATAAAACTCGAAATAAGTATTAGTATAAGTAAAAACGAAATAAAGCTTACTAAATAGTGGGTTGCCTCCCACTCAGTGCTTGGTTATAGTCCTAAACTCGACGTTGTGAACTCTCTGACTAGTATGAAGGTTGATCAACACTTGGAAAATAAGTGTCTACATCTTCTTTGCTCTTCTGAAACCATGTACTGATGAAGCTTCTTATTGCCTCATCTCCTTTGGTTTTCTCATTCCTTGTAACTGTTCTGGCAAATGCCATGGAACGCATACCCTCTTAGAGTTTCTCAATACTGCGCTGTAGCATTCTAAGTCTGACTGCGTTAGTCTTTGATAAACCTTCCAATTTCTGAGAAATATCTTCATTCATCAGGTTCTGAGAAAATACAGTCTTATCGAACCTATCTTCCAATTCTATTTATGCTGCCGTCTTCTGTTTGTTGTCTTCAGTGTCGATCGATGGCTTATGTTGCCATCGATCGATACTCGGTTGTCTGCCCCAATTGCATGTTGTCTCTTAACAATATCCAAATCTTGCTTCATTTCATCCACGCGTGCAGTCAAACCGGTGAGGCACATGTCTATAGGATAGTAGGCATCATCCAAACTCTTGTAGAAATCATCCAGTGACATATCTTGAGTTCTGTAGATCGCATTCACAATATCATCAATCTCTTCTCTACTGTATATCTGTTGATCCTACCTAGACATAGCGATCCTTGCTGCATGTTCTGGTAAACATATGTAGCTCTGCTCAACAAATTAGCTCTCTCTAGAACTGCTCTGATATCTTCATCTTGCACATTTACTACCCCTCCGTTGTAGCTCGTGCATTACCATTCTCATATATGTAGATGCCATACTCATCTTTATTTTCCCAGCGGAAAAGTATGTTGCCTTCAGTATCGAAAGCTCTCTTACCTTGCTTAAAACGCCAATCGATCGATGTCCTGATGTTGCTGTCGATCGATGGTGGCTTCAAAGTGCATGGATCAGACCGGATCTGCTCGTTCCTCTGATCCTCAATATCGATGGATGCTGAATAGTGTGCATCAAATGATGGCTGTTGTTACTCTCCAAATAAAATACTCGATCCATTAGCCATAATAAGGGCATCTGCTACATCCTCCTTAGATAAATGTAGGATTCTCCCATGAAGATCCCGTGCACGTCCCTATGGGTCTCTGAAATTCCAAACTCATCCGGTCTGAGATTACCAATATATGTATCTTCTGCTCCATGTTCGGTTTCTGGTTCGCGTCTGATGTCGTTTAAAGGCCAGGAGTAGCCTGTGATCGATGCTTGATTATCCACTCTCGCGTTCATCACCCAGCCAGTGTCCTCTGATGCCATGCCGCGATATTCTATCTGTTCTTCCTCTCTGTAATCTTCATCGTATCCTTCGCATACTGGACGTGTGTCGATCGATGGTATATGGTGACCGTCGATCGATGCTCCATTAGCCATGTCAAGAATGTCAGCAATATCTTCCCTCGTGAAATTAAGTAGTCTGCCATCCATAAATCTTGCGTGACCGTCTGGATCTCTCATGAGACCAAACTCGTGTGGTTGTAGATAGCCATATTCCTTCTCGCGTTCTATAGCTGAATCTATTTCGGATGCTGCTTTTGGTCAGTATCGATCGATTGCATAGGGTTACCGTCGATCGATGTCGATTTCCCGAGTCGATGGGAAATATGAAAAACACCAGCCTCTTCCATAGAAATACCATGGTATTCGATCATCTCTTCTTCTCTGTAGTCTTTGTCATACTCGGGGTAGGCTGTGTTGTAACCACCATTAGTGTGGCAGTTGTGGATCAGTTCTGGAGTGTGAGTATCGATCGATAACAAAGGGTGGGTGCCGACCGATTGCTGAGCTGCAAGCGTGTCGATCGATAGTCTGGGCTGGCTGTCGATTCATGCTACATCTTCCGACTCTTCATTGAGGTCATAATCGCAGAAGCATGTGGCCACAAGTTCTGCATTATCACCCAATTTCATGAGGGCAAGTTTATTCTTATAAATTTCATAATAAACATTATAATCAATCAAGGAAATACACAACCTGTTTGTCCTCATGTCGCAGATAGCTCCCACGGTAGCCATGAAAGCTCTTCCAACGTAACAAGGAAGAATTCCAATTGATCTGGATATCCATCACATGGAAGTCTATCGGGACTAAGAAATCCTGAATTTGCTGTGGGACATCTCTACAAATACCTCTTGAATCTACTCTGGAGCAATCCACAAAGATGAAAGAATCGCTGGAAGGCTCCACTTTCAGGTTCAAATTTTCTGCCATAACTCTGGGTATGATGCTCACCGATGATCCAATATCACTGAGGGCGTTGGGAAACTTATAGCTTTTGATCAGACATGGCACCACAAATTTTCCAGGATCACTTTTCTTCTCTAGAACAATCCTTTGTTTCTTCCTGGGATGATCCTTGGCAGTTTTGTCAATCATCATAGGCTCTGATGCACCCATTTTATGCTCCGGAGTTGTCATATTGGTGATTTTTGGAAAGGGAACCAGTTTTTCAGCTGGGAACCGTCGATCGATTCTACGATCGATGCATCGAACGATTTTCGAAGATTTTCCCGATTCTACTAACTCCACATGCACCATCAATCAATTCCCAGCAACCATTGTCGACCGATGTCCGTGTGAACTGTCGGGCAAAATCAAATTTTCTACACGGATTCCTTCCTCTTGTAGCCTTTCTCTCTTCACCTCAACCCATAAATCATCCTCAATCAATGCATTGAGCTGGTGAACATGTCCAGCTTCTATTTTCTCCTTGATCTTTTGACCTTCTGCATTACGCAGATGAACGTCTAGGTCATGCAGGTCTCCATTCTCGTCCCGAATCAATACTAAAGTTGCAACCATCTGAACTTGTCTAGTTCTGTCGATCGATGCGGGTAAGATGCTGTCGATCGTTGGTATGTGATCAGTGTCGGTCGATGCTCGAGTTCTGATGTCCGTAAAGAAGTGTCGGTCAACACGGTGTTGGTGCTGTCGATCGATGGTTGTCGTTTTTCTTTGCGGATCGTACGTTCGAGTCTATCGAGGTCAGCGAATAGTAGTTCTTGTCCTTTATTGCTTCTGGTGTGTCTTTGCATGCACCTGAAAAACAAGGAAAAGAAAAATTTAGTAACTTAAAAGTAGTAACAACCCTAGACTAAATCCTAGAAATTAAATCTAATGGCGATCAATGCTCCCCGGCAACGGCGCCAAATTTGTCATGTGTGTTTTTATTGTTCTAACAGGGTATAAACATCTTAAACAAATCACTATCAAATTAACCCTAGTCTTAACACACAAATAGTACTCTTGCTAAAAGAGATCAGATGTAGTAATTAGTGATCAAATCCACAGAGAGCAATGACACACAATAGATTTTTTATTTATAAAGATCAAGCTAGGTCAATATAAATATTGGTGGCAAACAATCAGTTAAGAAAATATTCCTTATCACGAAGTAGAGATGCAATATGGGAATATGCTAATAATAAAATTATGGAAATAATGGAATTATTCTAATAAACTAACATGATGCAAATGTAAATATGTTAGAGTTAGGGTTTCAAGCCGAATGGATTATAGTGGATATGAAGCACAAATATGTAAATAATATATGACTTAAATATTAACTATTTTGACCCTTTTAACTCCAACTCTCGTATGCGAGCAAAAGGAAAGACCATCGATCGACGACTATGGCCTGATGTTGATCGACGGTGAAATCAGAAGGAAGTGTGAACGAGCTTTGATAAGTCCACTAGATTTATTAGAACACCTCTCGCATGCGTCTAACAGCCTAGTTTGATGGAGTCTATTCTGGCACAGAACCTACTCTTGTAGTCGTCCTTGTCCTACTTTCAATATCCTAGTTAGCTATTTTAGAAAGCAAGCATTAAGCACAACTCAATTGATTGATATTAACTTAATTAGCAATCCTATTTTTGGGCTAATCCATGATTGCTATCATTCAACCCTAAATCTAGTTGATGACTACTGAGACATAATCAAAGAAAGAAAAATAGTCTGAACAGAATGCATAAATAAAATAATGGGGTTCCAATACAAATCTCTTTAAGGAGTTATGAATCTTCTCCTCTAAAAACCTAAAACTATAAAGCTTTGTAAGTTGTGTCAAGCCTTGCCTAAGATTGTACTTGCACACTCTCCATGCTCTTAATACAGAAACATAAATATAAAAACCCTAAAACCTAGGTCAAAACTCGTCCAGGGCATTCTTGTAATTTTTCTTCTAAACTTGGGCTTTTCAATCGGCTGTCTTGTGAGTTGGGCGTCGATCGATGGCATGTGTGCAACATCGATCGACCTTGGTCTTTCAGCATCTGTCGACTCCAAGGCTGTATCGTCGAACGACGACAGTCTTGTACTTCGACTCCTCAAATAGTCAGCTACAG
>CAJHQP010006928.1:0-35275 GCA_905132765.1 Moricandia arvensis | reverse complement strand
TAAGTTCGTCGTAATTGAAAACACGCGTGGTAACTTCCTTGTAATGTTTACGACGAATTTACTAGTCTTTCAAATTTCTATATATACTCGAGGATCAGTCACGAGGCTTGCTCGTGTATTCCTCCCAATCTCCAAACTCCTCTCCAAATTCAAGGTATGCTTTTTATTTCTAAGTTAGGTAGTTATATAGGTGGTTAGTTTAGGTGGTTGAATTAAGGAACATAGCGTTACTAGAAATTGATTAGAAAATTTGTTCAATCCGTTTAGATTTATTTTTAGAAATTGAATAAATATTTTATAAACATCTAATTATATTTTTTTAATTGAATAACAATAAATTGATTATATATTGTTTTGAGACTGAATAACAACATTTTTAAAAAACTTATATATATAATTTTTATAAATGAATATCATATATTTTAGCTAAGTATATATTTTCATTAACTGATCTATTATTTTTTTTAAATTTAGATGGCACCTAGGAGACGACCACTTATTTCGATATATTTGCATCTGGTATTAGGACATCATTTAGTTCAGCTCCATCATCTCAGATGCCGGAGCGGTCCGAGAGTCACATGGAGTTCTTGGGCTCCTCCTCTCCTCCTTATGCACCCCAGATACATCACCCGATGTCTCCACCTCCTCCTCCATATGAAGCGCCTCCACCAGCTCCACATGTTGCCCCCAAAGAGCCAGTGTTCATCTCGATTTGCTGGTCTCCATCTGCACCGTACGCTACATATACAGTAGATGATCTTCTTGCTCAGCCTGGACGAGCAAAACTAAAGATTTTGGACCCCGACACCCCAGATGGTACTTATTGGTAAGTTGTTAATTTTTAATTTTAATTTTTAAACATTATATTTGTTATACTCATCTAATAAATTCATATTATTTTCAGGTTTGGCGTGAATAATTGTGTCGGACGTTAGCTTTCTGACACAATCAAAGGCTACTTCGTCGAGGCATCCCAACTGGAGCATAACTTCCGAGCACATTAGACTACATGGTTTAAATATTTTGCGTAACAATTTTCCATTTTCTTATATAATAATGTTTTTTTCTAATTCATTTATTTTTTTCTAATTCATTTAATTTTCTTTATTTCAGCAAATGTGGCAATGGTCCTTAGCAATTAACGAGAGGGTTAAGGCGGAATTTGTTGCTAGAGCAAAGATCCGCCTATGCAACACCGTCTTAGATTGGAAGGACAAGTGGGAGTACTACGGCTATGATGCCAAACGCACCGAGCTTACGAAAGAGGTATGGGATGGCCTCATCGCCTATTGGAAGTTACCGGCTCGGTTCAGTAAGGTCAACAGTTGCTCTGCCTCCCGTAGAACCAAGGATGCATATGGTAACTTGCCCATGCTTCATACAACCGGGCAAAAACCCCCCACGCTGGAGTTCGTCTACGAGTTGTAAGTTTTATTAATTTTATGTTTATTTTTTATTTTCTTAATTTTTATTATCTTATCTAAAAATTATAAAATTACATTTTATATACTTTTGTAGGCTAAGAATACCGGAATGGTGCCATATTTTAGTGATATATTCAAGATCACTCACCAAAAGCGAGCGGGGGCTTTTATAGATCCACGGTCGGAGAAGCTCTTTCACGAAGCGGCTGCTCGGGTTGAAGAGATCGAGACGCAGCTAACCCAGCAGTCTACTGATGGACAGCCTGTCAAATTGTCTACACATGAGGTGGACAAGATCTTCGAAGAGGTAAATTTCAGAAATATTTTAATATTTTAATTTTTAATTTTATAATTTGAAGTAAAGTATTTCATTTCTAATTTTATAAATATTTGTTTTATAAGGGTCGCTCCCACGGAAGAAGGGGCGGACAATGGGATATGATCCGTCAATGACGTTCCAAAGGCGACTCGTTTTACTCGTCGATCCGGGATGAGGAGAATGCTCGGTTAAGGCTCAAGTGCGACGACCAACAGGTTCGTTTGCAGTCTATGGAGGATCTTCTCAACCTTATGGCGGTTGGAAACTCTGTTCTACAAAGAGCGTTGGAGGAGAGACATCGAAATCTCAGCGGACAAGCGGAAGGGACGAGACCTCCAACAACTACTTCGACAATGTTTCAGCTTTAGTTTTTTTAAAAAAATATTTTCATATTGTATTCTAAATTTAACTATTATTTTATAACTTATATATTATATATTCAGTTTTATATATAAAATAATTTTAATTTGATGTTTTAAAATAATTTTATTTATAATTTTATTAATATATATTTTTTATAAATTTCATTTAAAATATTCATATATTTTACTAGGAATTTACAGATAGGTACTTGTAAAGTCCTCGTAAAATTTACAAGAACTTTACATGGAATTACTTGTTCATTCCTCGTAACACATTACGACGACTTAACGAGTTAAAACATGCAATTTCATCGTAAACAATACAAGTTTTTAGGGGGTATTTTATTAGGAAATGTTACAAGGCTTTTACGAGGCTCATTTACTAGGAAAGTACGAAGAATCTTTCCTTCTCTTTTACGATGAAATATGTTCGTTGTAAACATTACAATGAATTGTGCGTTATACGACGAGCAATTTATAACGAATCATGATTCCTAGTTATTTCGTCTTAATATTCCCATTACGAAAAAATAACTAGGAAATATGCCTTCGTAATTGTTGGAGCAAATGGAAGCACAAGATAGAGCTGGAGGATTGATGTTATCGTTTGGTGTTAACAGGTTTTTTAGATAAAGTTTGGTTTTGGTGTTATCTTTTAGTTAGTGTTTATCTTAAGTTTCGTAGTTATCTCTTTCATAGTTATCTATTGAAGTTGTAGGCTATATATAGCCAGTGTTATCATTAATAAGATCACGGTTTTCAGATCAAACTACAGAGCTCTATACATTACATAAGTGGTATCAGTAGCACTGTGTTATCAAAGACAACCGGAGGAGATGGGAGATGACAAGATGAAGTTGCCACAGTTGCCGACGGTCATTTGGGACCACTGGAGTGAAGTAATGGAGAAATTTCTTCCGAGCCAAGGCACTATGGAGCGTGATTGAGCCTGGTTATGAGGAACCAACAGATGCAACAATCTTGACGACCCGAACAGAGAGATCGTTTGAAAGCAACAAAACCTGTGACCACCAAGGTCAAACATTTACCTATATCAATCCATCGATAGGGGTAAACGTTTGAACAGATCTTGGACAGGAGAACATCCAAGATTATTTGGGAGTCAATGAAAAAGAAATTTGGTGGAAACGATCGCAGTGAAGAGATCGTTACTGCAAAAGCTCAGAAGGGATTTTGAGCTATTGGAGATGAATAGATTCTGAGAGGTGGAAGAGTACTTCAAGAGAGTTCTGGCCATCACAAATCAGATGAGAAGTAACGGAGAGGAGATGCCAGACTTGAAGGTAGTAGAGAAATTCTCAGGACCTTAAGTGTAAAGTTCATGTATGTTGTGGTCTCCATAGAGGAGTCCAATGGAAATTGAAAACATCACACTGGAAGAACTACAGAGTTCCCTGGTGGTCCATGAACAAAAATTCAGGAAACCAGAAAAGGAAGATGACAAGTTGTTGATGGCTCAAGGAAGAGGAATGGGAAACAGAGGAAGAGCCTTTAATGGAAGAGGTAGAGGAAGGGGACGTGGTCTGTAGTACCACAAAACAGGAGCACAGTTTGAGTGTTACAAGTGCCATAAACTTGGTCACTTTCAATATGAGTGTCCAACGTGGGAAGGAGAAGCAAATTACACAGAGGAGAATGAAGATATGCTCCTTATGGCATACATTGACAAAGAAGACGATGAATGAGATCATCACTGACCGAGCATTAGTGATTCACTCAGATGCTCGTGAGGAGACAAGAAGGAAGACATGGTTCCTTGCTCAGGATGTTCAAATTCACATGAGTGGGGATCGAGAATTATTCTCAACGTGGATGATAAGTTCAAGCACTCAGTGAAACTAGGAAACAACAAGAAGATGGATGGTTATTGGTAAAGGAAGCGTTGAAGATAGTATGAGAGACACAAACTACACCATCAGCGACGTCTTCTACATTCCAGAACTAAGAAACAATCTACTGAGTCTGGGACAGCTACAAGAGAAGAACATTCCATTTCATTCAGAAGGGGAGATGCAAGATCTTATCACGATGAAAGAGGACTGATTGCAGAAAAGCAACATGAGCTCAAACAGAATGTTTGTATTGATAGATCAGACCAATAACATTGAGAGATCAAAGGCAGCGGTGTCTTTCAGGTAGCTGCAGATGATGTACCGATGTTGTGGCACGAGCGTTATGGCCACTTAAGTCATCGTGGGATGAAGACATTACAGGGCAAAGGAAATGGTGCGTGGACTGCCAACGTTTGATGCTCAGAACTTCACATGTTCAGACTGCTTAGTGGGGAAGCAACCAAGGAAACCTATTCCGAAGAAGAGCACATGGAAAGCCAAAAGAACACTGGAGCTGCTGCACTCAGACATCTGTGGCCTATCAGTCCTACGTCTCCAAGTTGGGAAGAGATACATCCTCTGTTTCATTGATGATTTCAGTCGAAAAGCTTGGGCATATTTCCTGAGTGAGAAGTCAGAAGCATTCACTAAATCGTACAATTTAAGAAGAAGATGGAGACTGAAACAGGTAAGAGCATAAAGTGTTTGCGAACCGACAGAGGAGGAGAGTACACATCACATGAGTTCTCTGAATTCTGTAAAGAGAAAGGGATTCGGAGGCAACTAACAACATCCTACACACCTCAGCAGAACGGCATTGCAGAGAGGAAAAATTCGAACCGTAATGAATATGGTCAGATCACTACTCTCAGCTAAGAAAATTCCGAAATACTCTGGCTTGAAGCTGCAAACTGGACGTTTTATGTCCTAAACCGATGTCCCACCACTGCTGTCAAGAATACTACGCCTCAAGAAGCTTGGAATGGAGTCAAACCAAGTGTAGAACACTTCCGGTGTGGGGTAGTGTTGGACATGTTTCATATACCTGATGTGAAGCGAAGTAAGCTCGATGATAAGAGCATGACATGTGTTCTAGTTGGGTTCTCTGAAGAATCAAAAGCATACAGACTTTACAATCCAATGACAAAGAAGATTGTAATAAGCAGAGATGTGATATTTGAAGAGAAGAAGGGCTGGAACTGGGAAGAAAGAAACATGATCAACCAGAACCTACTCTCACCTGGAATGATGACGATGGAAGTTGGGAAGAAAGTGAAGAAGAAGGTAGTGATGAAGAAACACCAGTGACTGCACCAGAACATAATGTGGAAACAGAACCAGAACAACCTGCAGAAGCATCAGGAGAGGCTCCTAATGAGCAGGGAGTACAGACTCGGGAGGGACGTTAGAACGAGACGTTCCACACTACTTGAACGACTATGTGACTGGAGAGTGCAGCTTGAAGATGAGGAAGATGAAACTCACATGGTGAATATGGTGGAGATCAATTCTACAGACCCATCCACTTTTGAAGAAGCAGATAAAAGCTTGAGGTGGAGAGAAGCTATGGATGCTGAGATGAACTCAATAATAAGGAACGAGACTTGGGAACTTACAGGCTTACCAGACGGAGCTAAATGTTATTGGCGTGAAATGGTTATACAAAACCAAGCTCAATGAAAATGGAGAAGTAAGCAAGTATAAGGCACGTTTGGTGGCGAAAGGGTATTCTCAGAGCATGGAATAGATTACACAGAGGTGTATGCACCTGTTTGCAAGAATGGACACAATCAGAACCATACTAGCAACGGCTGCACAGAGAGCTTGGGAGGTGCATCAGTTAGATGTAAAGTTCAGCTTTTCTCCATGGAGTACTAACAGAAGAAGTATACATACAACAGCCAAAAGGTTATGAAGTAGAAGGCATGAGGACAAGGTTTATAGACTGCACAAGGCGTTGTATGGCTTGAAGCAGGCACCAAGGCGTGGTTCAGTCGCATTGAAGAATACTTTGACAAAGATGGATTCAGGAAATCACAAAATGAAGAAACTCTGTTTCTGAAAACAGAGCACGAGGATATCTTGATGGTGAGTGTTTACGTGGATGACCTGATTTGCACAGGAAACAATCTCAAATATAGAAGAGTTTAAGAAGTCAATGCAAAATGAGTTTGACATGACTGATCTAGGCAAGATGAGGTACTTCCTGGGTTTTGAAGTCTTGCAGACATCGCATGGAATTCATATTTGTCAGTCAAAGTATGCTCTGGAAATCCTAAGACGTTTTAATATGGAGAACTGCAACTCAGTGTGTAATCCGATGGTTCCTGGAAGTAAGATTGACATGGATGAAGGAGGAGAACGCGTAGATGAGACATATTATAAGCAAATCATCGGAAGCTTGATGTATATCACAAATACTCGACCTGACCTTCAGTTCTCAGTCAGTCTTTTTGAGTCGATACATGTCCAAGCCAACTCAACTTCATGTTCTAGCAGCAAAAAGAGTGTTGAGGTATTTAAAGGGAACGTTAGACTTCGTATTTGGACAAGAGAGGAGGAGAGGGTGAGCTACAAGTCTTTACTGACAGGTGACTTTGCTGGGACGTTGAAAGTAGAAAGAGTACTTCAGGGTATGTATTTCTATTTGATGGTGCGGCTGTCACTTGGTTATCTAGAAGCAACCAATAGTCACTTTATCAACTACTGAAGCCGAATATGTTGCTGCATCAGTCTGCGCATGTCAGACAGTGTGGTACAAAAGAATTTTGGAAGAGTTGGGGCATCACAAAGGAGAAGGAACGGTGATATGGTGTGACAATACCTCGACTATTAAGTTGTCTAAAAAATCCTGTGTTCATGGAAGATGTAAACACATTGGAGTGCGGTTTCATTTCTTAAGAGAACTGGTCAACAATGGAGTAGTAGCATTGGAGCATTGTGGCTCACAGGAACAGGTTGCAGACATCATGACAAAGCCCACTACGAAGAGAAGTGTTCGAGAATCTGAGAAGAAGACTTGGGCATTTGCACTGTTACAAGTAAGCTAAGCCTTGGAGACCAAGCTTAGTTTAGGGAGGGTTTGTTGGAGCAAATGGAAGCACAAGATAGAGCTGGAGGATGATGTTATCGTTTGGTGTTAACAGGTTTTTAGATAAAGTTTGGTTTTGGTGTTATCTCTTTAGTTAGTGTTTATCTTAAGTTTCGTAGTTATCTCTTTCATAGTTATCTATTGAAGTTGTAGGCTATATATAGCCAGTGTTATTCATTAATAAGATCACGGTTTTCAGATCAAACTACAGAGCTCTATACATTACAGTAATAGGGTTGTTTTCTTATAGTGTTTACCTTTCTAGCGATACGTATGATCGTCAATAATTGTGATTGGCTTGTCCTAATAGTGTTAAATAGTCAAATTAGTTGTATAAACAAAAAAATGAGTTCACGTGGTATATTAAAGTTTGAAATGTTTGAATGTGTTCTTTTGTTGATAGGAAGTTTTGATTCGGGTAAAGAGAATAAATCGACATGGAGAGGTGTCGGTTTTTTTTCATGTCGCTTTATGAATCTTCGGCCAATTGTTTGTCTTATAAAAGGCCATTGTTTGTTTCTATATATATTCATGAAAATTTTAATTTTACCATCAATCTGATATAATTTTTTTAATTTAATTTTAAATGATAATTATTTTTACAAATATCTTAATTTGTAATAAATATTAAAATAAATTTTCTAATCATTTTTATAAACTCAATTCCACTTAATATTTAATCATAGAATATTCACTAAATCATAACTTAAATATTAAAGTATTTGTAATTAAATATACTTTAAAATTTGATATTAAACTTATGGTATTTCGGTCAATTTTCGTAAATTTATACTCAGACCAAAACATCTGTCTATATATATAAGGAAAGATTTTTTTTTCTCACCGTGCCACGTCAGAAAATAGGTGAAATGAGAACCCATACGTCAACGGATTTTTAAAAACAAATTATAAAATATTCCATAACTTTTTATTTCTTAAAATTTAAAGCAAAATCCTTTAATAAATATTAAGTAGTCCATACATATTTATTAAAATATTTTCTTAACAGTTAAACCAAATATTTTAAAAACTTCATGCATGATATAGTTCACAATATATATTAAATTATGAGTACGTTTTGAACCAAAACTAATAGTAAATTTTAAAATTATAAAACAAATTTCAAGGCATTTTTAACAATTAATAGAAAAAAAACAATAGTTATACTAATATATTTAATATTATTAAATTTTAAAATATATAAAGAAAGAAAAATATGTTGTTACACTAAACCAAATAGTTTCATAAATAATTTTATAATCAGTGGTATATTTTGAACCCAAAATGCTTTGTTCGCCAACTTAATACAAAATAATAGTAAATTAAAAATCATGAATACATTTTCAACACAATTTATAGAAATAAAATATAGAAATCTGGTTATATATATATATATATATATATTATATATATATATATATATAGTATTTTAACATTTTAGGAAGAAAGATAAATTTGATAACAATAATATATTATATAATTTTATTTTATTTATTTTTTTGATAATTTAAATATTTATTACAATGGTTTGAAAATAAATATGAAATTTTATTATTGTTTTTTATAATTTACATACACGTGATAAAATTAAAAGGAATAAACAATAGTTTTAACTTTGTTATCGTTAAAAATACTCTAACAATTTATTAAATTAAAAAAAATAATAAATTTAGTTATATTTAATATATTTTTTACTAAATTTTGAATTTATATTTAAATATATAAATTATTACTAATTTCATTCAATCTAAATGTATAGTAATTTTTAATACTTTGATATGTTAAGTAGCTAATTTTAAATAAAATTAGAATATAAATAAAATAAATATTTATTTACTAATATATATATATATGTAATTATAAACTAAATTAATTATATATAATTCTATGCAAATTGTTTTTTAAAATTCATAAAGTATCATTTATTTTGAAAACCCTAATTATTTATTTAGATAACATGATATATTTGGTTTCCAATATAATAACATATTAAATTCAAATAAATATACTATATTACAAAATTAACAATTTGTATTAGATTTTCTTTTACTTAAGCTAATTTTAAGTAATTTTATTATAATAAATAGACTATTTGCATTGTATAACTTAATATTTTGAAGAAAATTTATAAAAGCAAAAAGTGTCACTGAATTCAAAAAATAATCAATTAAAAATAATTCATAACATAATCAATAAAGTTTTAAAAGAGAAATTGCTAAAACTAGCATAAATTAAGTACCACTTTGCAAAAATACACATTATCAAAATATATTAACATTTGGGTTTACACTTTAATGATTATTGTTTGGGGTTTAGTGTTAAATGGTTGAGGTTGAGTTTCTAATTTTTTTTATAAATATTTAAAAAAATTAGTTAAGTCTATTTTCATTAAAAAGTTAAGGTATTTTTGAAAAATGTCATTCATTAAAGTTAAATTTACATAGTGGTATCAAATATAGCTTACTATTCTACCACAAGTTTAATACCACTTTGCAAATTTACCTTAATGAATGAAAATTTTCAAAAATACCTTTAAATTATAATAAAAATAGATTAAATTATTTTTTTCTAAATATTTATAAAACATTTAGAAACTCCTTCCCACCCTTTCAACACTAAACCCAAAACAATAATCACTAAAGTATAAACCCAAATATTAATATATTTTTGATTGAAAGTATTTTTGCAAAGTAATACTTAACTTAACTTGATATTTTTAGCAAATTCTCAAACTTTAAACAACATTCAACACATTTTCTGACACAAATAAATGTGAGGCATAGAGACAAAGAGAAAAGTGTCAATTTTGACTCCAACAATTTTAGTCTTGCCAAATACGATCCGAACAAATAAACGGTGCCAAATACAACCTCAACTTAATTTTGATTAAAAAAAACTACTTGAACTTCTTAAAACGTGCCTAAATCTACATTGACTCTAACAGAAGTTAGTCAACCGTTAACAAGATAAGAGACATCGTTTTGATATACGAGGGAAAATGTCAATTTCAACCCCAATAATTTTAGTCGTGCCAAATACGACCTGAACAAATTGTCAATGCGAAATACGATCTTAACTCAAGTTTAATTAAAAAAAATACCCGAATTTCTTAAAACGTGCATAAATCTACATTGACTCCAATATAAACTAATTAACTGTTAACTAGATAAGAAATGTCGTCTTATATATATATATATATATATATATATATATATATATATATATAATAAATATGTTCATTATGGGACTCAAATTCGTGTCGTGATACCCTTTTAAAAGGGTACACTAACAATTAGACTAAAGTAACTTTTGAAATATTATTACAAATGTGAAATAATATAAACTACTATTCTTCATCTTCTTATTCAATTTAAAACTGGTGATTGCTTTTATATAGTTTAGTTATTGATAATATGTCTAATATTTTGAACAAGATATCTTAGTGAAAGAAAGGTAAAAACCTCCCTAACATTTTTGAACAAAATATCGAAAATATATAATATAACTTTGAAAAATAAAAGAATTTCACTTAAGTTTAAAAAAATTATATAAGAAAATTTAATAAATAGCTTCAAAACTTGAAGTATATTTAATATCGTATAATTATAATTATAAATATTTATTATTTATTATTTAGTAGATATAAATTTATTAGAGATATGATAAGTAAAAAATATGTTAATGTATTTATATTAAAACAGAAACAATTATCACCAAAGTTTTAAATTGGATAAGATGAAGTAGAATAATAGTTATATAATTATAAATTTGTAATAATTTTTCAAAAGTTATTTTAGTTTAGTTGTTAGTGTACCCTTTACAAGGATATCAATACATGGATTTGAGTCCCGGAATAAAACATATTTTTTAAAAACGACTTCGTCTTATCTTGTTAACAGTTATTTAATTTATGTTAGAGTCAATGTAGATTTATGCACATTTTAAGAAGTTCGGGTAGTTTTTTTCAATTAAAATTGAGTTGAGGTCATATTTCGCTCTGACAATTTTTTTCGGGTCGTATTTGGTACGACTGAAAATTGTTGGGATCGAAATTGACACTTTCCTCGTATATCAAAAATACGTCATTTTATCTTGTTAACGATTGACTAAGTTCTATTAGAGTCAATGTATATTTAGGTACGTTTTAAGAAGTTTAGGTAGTTTGAATTAAAATTGAGTTGAAGTCGTATTTGACATTATTCATTTATTCGAGTCGTATTTGGCACGACAGAAATTGTTGAAGTCGAAATTGACACTTTTTCCGGAGACAAACACTTCACCATCAATTAGATCTTCGTCATAGCCCGATCATCAATAAGTAATTAATTTTAGGGCTTTCTCATCAACAAAAGATTGTATGACTGTTACCTAATCCGTCACTAAAATTTTTCTAATCTCTCACTTAATCCGCCACTAACCTTATTTTTTCCTAAATACAACTAAAAGAAACAACAACTACGATGCATCATTATGTTTCTACCTATTGTTGGTCTTCATGAATATAAAAATAAGGGCTTATTTGCCAAATAACCAAATAAACTAAAAGTGAAGGCTTTACTATGATAAAACAAATCGCATTTCAATTAGCCGAAAGGATATATATGGGCGGTCCATTGATATAAGACTGACACGACAAAATATTATTCTTTCTTCTGACCAACAAGAAAATTTAGAAAATAAAAATACCTGAATCAATTATTTCAAATAATATTTTTAAATTTTTTACCACAAAAATAACATTTAAAATAAATGATTGAGATAGTATTTTAATATTTATTTTTATTTTTTCTAAATTTAGATTTCACCTTCAAAACACCACTTTATAACTCTAAACTTTAAATACAAATTCTTTAAATTTTGGAGTATAGATATACTTATACATAGTGTTTCAAAAAAAAAAAAGATATACTTATACATCTTTTAATCAATTTTCTTTTTTAAAAGTTAGTAGGCTCAAGTGTTTTTCGTAAAGATTCTAATTTGGGGGGGTTTAATCTATAATTAAAGAAAAATCGAAAGGGGTTGAGAGAATCAGAGGGACGATTCATCATCAAATATGAAGGGGAGAATATCGAAGATAGGAAGCTATGCAATATCATCGTCCATACAAGATTGCATCTCCTGCACTATCTTCAACATCCTCGCTCCCATCTAGAAACGCTAAAAGCATTTTCATCTCCACTACAAAACTTACTTTATGGGTTAATATTTTATTTTTTCTCATCACTCTATTAAATGTAAATGCCCTTAAAACCTCTCACAAAAGGATCAAACCATCCGCGAAAACGATAATCGATCGTATTGGGATGGGAAAGAATCACCAAATCCTAGATTGATTACTCTACAAGAGGTCTTCAATCATTTGCAGGTTCATTCCCCCCCCCCCCCAAATCCTAGTTTGGGTAGTTCGGATAATTTGGATAAAAATATTAGATATTTTGGATAAAAAATCATAGATATTTCTGATTATTTTGGATATTTAGAATAAAAATATCCAAAAATTTTCAAGTAGTTCAGATACTTTATAACAATAGTTTAGTTTTCTAACTATTTTTGGGTACTTTGAATAGATTTTTAAATTATAAATATATTTAGTTATATTTTATGTATATAATTGATATGTTTATATATACGTGTACTATCGGTTTGATTTAGTTATTTGGTATATAGAAATATAGAAACCATTCAGGTATTTGACGGTTTCAGTCCAGTTTCCGGTTTGGGTAGTTCGATTTGGTTCATGTTCGGATCTTTGGTTCTGTTTGTTTTCCCAGGCGAAGACTCATTATTCTTTCTCTCCCAAACCTTGTTGCCTCTATGTTCATGGATGTGAATCAAAACACGTCTCTTCTTCTCAGGTTTGCTTACGGCTGTTCATGAAGGACTACTTTAGAGTTGTCAGCTCTAGAGATTTGCTTTTCAACGATTGTGGTGACCGAGTCACCCAGTTGCTACATGTAAACTAGTTCCTCCTTACGATGCTCATCAAGAAGTTTTGATCGTCAACACTCATTTGCTCTCTCTATTGTAAGATTACAGCAGGTATATAATATATATATATATACTTCAATCTGATTTGCATCTTTCTGATCAAGATTTTTTTGGTAGGTTTATAAGATTCTTCAGTATGTTGAATCTTATCAGAAAGAGTTAATCTTAGCCCAATGCCTATTATACTTTGCGGGTAACTATCAAGTCTGCATTCTGAAAATTGTGTCTTTGTGGCAGAGATTGGAATGGAAGTAAGCGAGGGCATGTCTACAAGTTTCTCAGGACACAGGGCTTTGTGTCGTCTTACGACACTGTTCATCGGTAACACAGATTCAGAATCTCAAAAGGTCACTGTCTTTCTTCATATGGAGAATACTTTTGGGTGTGCTGTAGACATTTTTGTGATTTCTTGAATTGGTGATCAAGGTTTTTGAAACACCGTTGTCATTTTTGGCTTTTACAGTGGGTTAAGCCACAGGAATCACCGGGGTAACATATGCGCTGTCGATTTCATATGGCTTCTAAATCCAAATCGGTATAGAAAGCTTCTTAAAACAAGTTGGAGTGAGGCAGTGTTTGGCATGTTCCGGGTGAGACACTCCTTTACCTTCTGCCATCACAATATTTCACGTCTTGGTTCATTTTACTGTCCAAAGTCGTACTATATCCTCTTGACTTTTACCAAAGTGTTAGTTTACTTGTTGATCCTGAAATGTTCCTAACATTATGTAAAAGGATATTGACGAAGGAAAATAGTCTTTTGTTTAACTATTCTTGTCTATATGATTTCCGGGAAGAGAGTTGTTTTCTAGATGCTTCACATAACATTGAGCATTTTGATTTGCAGTATCTACTGAGAAGAGCTTCACTAACAGCTGAAGATGCTTTTGCCTTTCTGAAAACCGACAATGATGGTGACCACATTACATTCATGGGCTTCTGCGAGACTCTTCGACAGGTACATTGAATCTGTAACACAATTCAACAATCCCTAGGACCGCCTTATTCAGCTGAATGTTCACAGTTTTCTCTTTTTTAATTTGTTCTCTTCCACTATACAGCTCAATTAACTGGTGACTGAGAGATTAAAGATCTGTGGATTCAAGCTGACATTGATGGAAACGGTCTTGTAGATTACAAGGAGTTTCAGGTAATAAGGCTCCTTCTCTAAAACCTGTCACTCATAAGCTATAGTTCCCAAATAGTAGTTTTGAGTTACAATAGCTGAGAATGGAAATCTAGACTGAGAACATAGAGATATGATAATGCTAATAGGCATCTCAAACCCCTGCTCTTGCTCTTAAAACACACACATAGTGCTCAAATCAATTTTTAATGTAACTCACTGCAGCAAAGAATTTGGAATCAAACGTGGTCTGGACAGAGTGATGCGGAGGACGGAGAAGGCAAAAGGTAACCAAGAACAGACAGTTGGTTTCCAGCGGTGCAAGAACGCAGTATTGTTTCCTCCTGAAATGGAGAAAGGAGTGTGGCCAGAAAATTACTCTCTCTCAGATCACGCGAGGGCTAACCGTTTGTATTCTCTCCCATAAGAATGCCTTGCTCCCAATTGGTTTCATGACAAAACTTTCAACAACAAACTCTTTTCTTCTTCCATTTAAGAGACCTCTAAGTTTTTGTGTCCTTAGAGATCAGAATCAACACTTTGCCTTAAAGACTTGCACCCTTAGCGCTCTCACCCTGAGGTTTCTGCGTCTGGGGGGTTGCAGATTTCACAGTTCGAAGTGCATATTGAGATACTTGCAAGGAACGTTTCATATGGATCTGACAATCACATCTAACTAAGGACATACTTCACACTGAGCTTATAGTGATAGTGAGTTAGTGACTAGACAGGATGTGGAAAACAAGAAGATCAAGTGGTGGCCTTTTACATTCTTTGGGACTGAATTACATCTCTTGGTACGTGCGTCAGCGGTTCTTTTACAGAAGCAGAGTACTTATCACTTGGATAGGTTCACTTATGAGACACTGGTCTTCCTCTACACTCAGTTCCAAAGCTCTATATTGTCATAACACCCTATGCCATCTAGTTATCTACTACGTACGCCTGCTCTAACATAATAGTCTGAATCACT
The DNA here is from genome assembly GCA_905132765.1 of Moricandia arvensis. NCBI lineage: Eukaryota > Viridiplantae > Streptophyta > Magnoliopsida > Brassicales > Brassicaceae > Moricandia > Moricandia arvensis. The sequence goes on along the minus strand of CAJHQP010006928.1, from coordinate 20,133 downwards.
TTATTATAGATTTCCACAAATAAATGCTCTGCCTGGGAATTTTATTTCTCTATGATAAGTAACTGGATGATATCTTTACCAAGTCTTACCCCAATTGTTTCTTTCAGCAGCCTATATTCTAAGCAAATCTAAAGTCGAATTACAAAACATATTTAGTTTTGTGTTGGCTGAATGTGAATAAGTCATTGGTCATATCAAGAAACCCCAATCTTTTTCCAACTCATTAAAAATCCAGTACCATCGAACGCAGGAGCTTCCACTCACGTAACGACAATTCCTACAGTCACAAGATCAGGTTTAATTCACATGTTTCCTCAGTAAATCGGAGAATAACAGCTCAGTGCTCTTGAAATCACCCCATCTTTGAGTAACCCAGGGAACTCTGTTTCTTTCATCTCTTTAAAAAACGTATATCTTCCATATTCATAATAGATGATGTTTTATTTTTTTTATTATTTTATAGTAGATGATATTCTAATTTTTTATGTCAAATTGAAAATTTTTTAACAATTAGATTTAATATATTTATTTATAATTGATTCATTTATTTATAATTTATATTTTTAAACTGTTTTTAAAAGAAAAGTGAATTTTTCTTAATTCCTTGTGCTTTTCTTCAGAACATTATGTATAACTAAACATAAAGAGTATAATCTAAACCTTTTCGACTTACACAGAAGCCTGAGACACCAAGCCAGATCGGTCCAACGAATGTTCACGAACCAAATCATCCAGCTTCGAGAACAAGAGGTTATCAATGTAAACATTAGCTAACTTCCTAACTAAACCCTCATCACGAGAAATCCCAAACCTTAGAGCATTTTCACTGAGATTTCTCAAATGAGTAAAATAATGTAAGATAATTAAAAGATATGAAGAAATGAGATGGGTCTCTTCAGAAACAAATTCTACAAAAAGAAAATTGAGATACTCTTATTACATGGTTTAAACATTTTAGGTGACTTTAAATTTAATTATTGAACTAAAATTAATCAAAAATATTTTCATTATATTTGTTATTATATTACCACTAAGTCACTAACAACTATGCTATTAGAATCCTTGTCATATGGTTTCGCCATTTTTATAAAACTGCGCAAACTATTCATATGGTTTCTCCATTTTTATAATACTGCGCAAACTATGCATAAGCTTTCATGCATGTGTTAGTGCAGTGATGACTGAGTTTTAGAAGCTTAAAAACAATTCTCCAAGGGATTTTTGTACTACATGAGTAGAACAAGAACTACTATGTGAAGCGAAGTTGTGTAGTTGACTTAAAGACCGGACTTGGAGCTGATTTTATTAAAGGTTAGTTGGAGGCTAAGAAAGCTATGATTTACTTGAAGAAAATTATCAACGAGAAAATTTTCAAAAAGTTTTGGAATAAGATTTGGAATATTCCATAAGGCAGATTTGGCTCTTCCTTGGGAAGTTGAAAGTTAGCCACTAAATCTACTGAGCATAAGTAGATAGAGACAGAGACGTGCCTTGTGGTCAGGCACCACCGTGCCTTGTGTCAGGCACCACCTTAAAAAGAAAAAAATGTAAAGTATCAGGGTATTGGTGTTGCAATGAAAGTAGACATTAAAGCATAAGGGCTAGGGGTCATGAGGGGGTTATAAGTAGTTTTTTGGATCGAAGATAAATCTAGGAACATGTTTGGCTAGTGGTCTCTATCTGAGTGTGACATGTTAGTCAACTTGGAAAAGACCACTTTCTTTTTTGTAAAGAGAAACCCTCAATATTGTTTATGCAGTAGCGCTTTGTGATATAAATAAAACATTGTACTTGTATGTATTACTCTCTGTATTAAAACTCATCTCGAACTTTTAATTGGTATTGGGTTGAAGCAGTGTATGGGCGTTGTATTATAAAACTCAATCATCAAGGGGGAGATTGTTTGTGCAGTGATGACTTAGAGCACCCCCATCAAAGGTTTAGATGGGGGGTTCACACACTTTTCAACACAAAAAATATATTAAAATAATCAAATCCTATAAACCCCCTCTCTCTAAAGCTCTCTCTAGTGATCCCCTCTCTCCTAAGGTTCATCACTGTAGCGCGGGCCCCACGACACGTGGCGGCCCGCGATTGGTTCTACTTTTTTTTTTTTTTTTTTTTCGAAAAAAAAACAAAAAAGAAAAACAAAAAAATTTAATAATAAAAAAGAAAAGATGAACCCCAAAGGGGGGGGTTCATTGATGTGGATGCTCTTAGTTTAGAAGCTGAAGAAAAACAATTTTCAAGGTGTTCTTGTACCAGTTGTGAAGTACTACATGAAGTAATACAAGAAATGCTACTATGTGAAGCGAAGCAGTGTAGCTGATTGAAGACTGGACTTGGAGCCGACTTAAACAAAAAATTATTTTGAGGCTGAGCAAGCTATGATTTATTTTGGAGAAAGGTAAATTATCAAGGAAGATTTTCTAAAAGCATTGAACAAGATTTATAAATATTTCATAAGGTAGATTTGAGAATATCTCTTCCTTGGAAAGTTGACTAAGGTTAGCCACGAAATCTAATTGAATATAAGTAGATAAAGACGGTGCCTCGTGTTAGGAACCATTTCAAAAGAAAGACTGTATGCATAAGGGTTTGGTGGTTGAATGAAGGGTAGACACAAAGCATAAGGGCTAAGGGTCGTGAGGAGGTCATAAGTGGTTTTTGGGTTGACGATAGATCTAGGAACATGTTAGGCTAGTGTCTTTGTCTGAGTGTGACATGTTAGTCTACTCGGAAAGAATTAATAAGTTTTCTTTGTAAAAAAAAAACCCTCACTATTGTTTCTAATGTAGTACTTTGTGAAGTAAACAAAATACTGTACTTTTATGTGTTACTATCTCTATTAGATCCATCTTGCATTTTCAGCATAAACAACCAATAGTGGCGGAGGCAGAGATAATTTTACTTGGATCATAATTAATTAATTAATTTTTTTTAATTAAAGTAAGAATTTATTAATATTCTTCCAAATACTTCTAATATAAACTATTAGAAGTTGGAAAGTTATTTTAATTTTAAGAGAAATTATATTTAATAAAACAGAAGATATAATACTCAAAGGGTATTTAAAAAATATTTTAAATTGTTCTTATCAGAGTTTTGAAACGAAAGTATGGTAAAATAACTAAAAGGAAATCGAATTTCTTACTTAAAACAAAAGAAAGAAAAATATTGAAATATCTGAAGTTTGAAAGCAAATAAAAAACTGGTTTGACCCACCGTCCACTTTAAAATCGGGCTTTAGGTTTGAAATTAGGCATGGGCGTTTATAACCATAACCGAAACCCGATCCTTAAACCGAACCGAAATATCGGTTATGGATCGGTAACAGATCTGATTAAAAACCCGATTGGGTTTTACATTTCTAATTTAATGGACCTCGGGTCAGTTCGGGATTGAACCGCAATCCGATTTAATAACCGTAGAAAACCGAGTATATTAAGAACACAATTACATTACATAGTTCCCTACTTCCGTAAAGCGGTTCTTCGACTTCTCCCCATCCCCTTTCGGCGAACCCTAGGTCCCAAAACTCCTCGATTTAATCTGTAATCACCTGCAAGCCCTAGAAGATGACCACTGTTAAATATCCTAATCTCTCATCATTTGTGTCCATCTGAGGACTTCTTCTGCGTATTCCAAAGAGTCATTCACAGGTTCGTATCTTTCTTAGTCTGAAATTTGAAAGCTTTGTTTTAATCAATTAGGATTTTCGTGTTTGATTTGTTTGTTATTTCTCCTTTCTCTATGGTTTCTGAACTGGTTTTTATTGTGGCAGATGGATTTCGAATTCTTCTATTGATCGTGAAACCCCGTTCCAAAGAAAATGAGAGAGATCTCCAAACTTCAACATAACTAACAATACAGGCCCTGATACCACTTCAGCGAAGAGGAAAAAAAACTCCAGCAGCTAGTGGTGCGACTTCTCAGCCAAGTAAAATCAAAAAGGCTTCTCCAACAAGATCAGAAGTAGGGGATCACTATACAAGGACTAAGGAGGACAGAGACATATGCTTATGCAACTACTGCCAGAACAATTTCTCGTGTCTCACCACCTCAGGGACATCAAACCTGAAGAAGCATCTTGAAATTTGCAAACCCATCAAGTGTGATTAGCTGGCCAGTTTTGAGCGACAAGATGTTATTGACAAAGAAAGGAAGCTGAAGCCGGCAAAACTAACTGATGCTGTTTTCAGACAAGCTACAAATGAAGATGCTGGTTTTGGGACAAATGTCGTATCATTCGTTGAAAGTATGGCCTGGAAACATTTTTATGACAAGGTTAGTACTAAGTTCTTATTACTTAGACTTGTTTGCATACATACAATAACAATTCATAACTATATGTAACATTATGTCATATGTTTGTAGGCAAAATTGGCCTATTTGTCATTCAAGAAGAACTGCAACTAAAGATATTGTTAAGATGTACGTGGAAAAGAAGGAGGCACTCAAGAAATGGTTTGTTGTAACAAACAATGAGTGTCTCTCACAAAAGACATTTGGGTTTCCCAAACTACATGTAATTACACAATCTTCTAGTTTTTATATTAAGTTATTAATTTTCATTGTCTCTTCTTTGTAGGTGCTAGTTACAATTACATGGTTGTTACTTGTGCATTTCATTGATACTTTTTGGAGGTTAAGGAAGCTGATCATAGGATTCAAGCACATCACAGATCATAAAGGTCAGACAATTGCTTCTGTTTTACTAGAATGCTTAGCTGAATGGGGAATTGAGAAGATATTTTGTATAACCGGTAGACAATGCTACTGCTAATAGTTTCAGCTTTGAGAAAGTTTCACAGTGCTTTTGCCTAAGTTTCTGACCAGTCGCTTGTCTTAGATGGTGAGTTTTTTCACATGAGATGTAGTGCCCACATTATTAAATTGATTGTGAAAGATGGTATGGCTGAGATAGATTAGACAGTGGCTTCTGTGCGTAATGCAATCTTGTATGTGAGATCACTTACAAATAGGTTGAGGTATTTTGAGTGTAAGGTAGATTCAGGTAAGATTACAAGAGGAAGCTTACCTTTGGATGTCAAGACAAGATGGAACTCGACATATTTGATGCTGACAACAACTCTGAAGTTCAAAGTGGCCTTCTATAAATGGAGACAGAAGACAAGTTGTATAATGATTACTTCTGTGAGTTTGAGAACGGTGCAAAAAGGATTGGTCCTCCACAGCAAAGGGATTGGAATGAGATTGAAAAACTATGTCGGTTTCTCATTATCTTCTACAACTCAACCTTGGTTGTATCAGCTTCAAGTTCTCTTAATGCACATAGGTGTTATGGTGAGATAGTAACCATAGCAACCAATCTGATGGAACTCACCAATAGCCATGAATCTGATTTGAAGTCTAAAGCGACAAAGATGTTCAAAAAGTTAGACAAGTATTGGGATGGTATGAAGAATATGAACATGATGATAGTTGTTGCCACAGTCTTTGACCCTACCAATAAGTTGGAGCTTGCAAAGATGTGCTTTGAAGAACTGTATGGACAAGACACTATCGAGTACAACGAGATGTATGACTCATTGCTCAGTCTTCTGAGAAGTTTGTTCAAAGAATACAGAGAAAGGCATGGAAATGATGTTGATCCAAGTGACCAGTCCTCTCAGTCAACTGTGCGATCTCAGTCTAGAGAGCAATGCATTGAAAGAATGGATATATTGGATGATTGTGTTGGTTATAAGAGGATTGATGTGAGGTACAAGCAGAAGCTTACTGAGATAGGTGTTAGAGAGAAAAGGGATGAGCTGGAAACATATCTCAGGGAAAGTGTGGAAGTCCTAGATTTGATGATAGGATTGGAGTATGATGTGCTCTCATGGTGGAGAAAAAGCAATGCCAAGTTCCTTGTTTTATCTCATATTGCACGAGATGTTCTAGCCATGCAAGTATCATCAGTTGCTTCCGAGAGTGCTTTCAGTACTACTGGTAGGATTCTTGATCCACATAGGAGCTCTCTAACTCATTACATGGTTGAGGTTCTAATGTGTACAGAGCAGTGGCTGAAGGAAGACCTTAAGATGGAGACAAGGAGCTTACAAATGAGCAAGTTCTAGTTGATCTTAAAGAAGTGGACATGCTTGAAAGAAGTAACAATATTGTGAATCTAATTGTTAATTTATAACATGATCGTAAAGCTATGTTCTTATCTTTTTTCTCAGAGAATGGAGACACATTAATCCCACAACACGACTAAGCATTTTTTTTGTATTCTTGCTAGATTAAACTCTATTTATTTTTTTTGCTGTTAAAACTTGGTTGTGTAAGATTTTTGTGATTTGGTGTGTTTAAACTTTGTTTCAAATGTTTTTTTCTGATTGAATTCAAGTTTTAAGTTTATTTTGGTTGAAATTCAGTTATTTCTAGTTCAAATTCTACTATTTTCGGTTTTACTTTAGTTGTAGTCGGATTTTTTTGGTTATAACACCCGAAACCGAACCGGTCCCATTTCAGACTGGGACATTACGGGTTTTCTGTTTTGTAACCGATCCAACCCGAGTCCGATGGATTCCGAACCCAGACCATACTTAGATATTTAATTATCCGAATGGGGCTTATAAGCTTGGAACCGATAACCCGAACACCCATTTCCACCGAACCAAACCCGAATGGGGGACCAAACGCCGAGGCCTAGTTGAAATTATTAAACGGAAAAATGGGAGAAAAAAAATCAAACGTGGGTGCAGTTATTAAATTCGAACTCGCTACAGGGGGTCAATGAAAGATATTTTACACCAACTTAGCTCTTGCTCTCTACTTAGTTAAGCTTACAAATTATATATTTAGTATGGGTCAGCTGACCCCCCTTATGTCCATGTAGATCCGCCCCTGGGAACCAATGTACAAGGTCAAGGTTCCAGAGTCATCTTCCTAGACATCAAGCTCTGATGCATTTACTCTATTCTCTTAAGCAACACTCGAGCAAACTCGCGTAACATAGTCATGCACCCAACCATCAAACTCCAAGCTTTTTATGAACAATTTTCTAATTCTACCAAATCAAAACTCGAGTATTATTAAGATATATTCCATATATCTTTATAATTATCTACTTATTTATATATTGTTCTTTTAATGATAAGCTTAGGATATCCTTACGACACTAGGATTAGGATCATATAGAGTTGTATATAAACAGACCATCGAGGTCAAAGATCAATAACATAAACTGCTTTATCGAATCATATATCTTCTCATGGTATCAGAGCCACGAACCTGAAATCCATTTTTTTTTGCGACATCAAAATTTTGCTATGTGAATTCTACATTTGACTACTTGCCTATCGAAACCACGAACCACGATCTTGATCTCTTGGCTCAACGACGATGTCAGGAACTCTTACGACAACGACTCGACGAACGATCTCTCCCTATGACTTATCCGCTGGTGATAATCCTGGAGCGGTTATCTCTCAACCATTACTAAACGGAAAAAAACTACGATGAATGGGCACAATATCTTCGAGTTGCATTAAGTGCTCGGAAAAAGTTTGCGTTCGTTGATGGAACCATACCGAAACCGGCTATCGACTCACCTGATCTTGAGGACTGGACGGCTAATAATCACCTCCTGGTCACATGGATCAAACTGACAATCGAAGCGAACCTACGATCTAATATCTCTCATAAAGAAGTTGCCAAAGATCTTTGGGATCATATCAAAAAGCGATTTGCTCTTAAAAGTGGCGTTCGATATCAACAACTTCGAGCCTCTCTTGCAAATTGTCGCCAGGTCGGATCCTCCGTTGAAGACTACTTCGGATGACTAACGAGAATTTGGGATTCTATGGCTGAATGTTTATCAACCAAGACTTGCAGCTGCGGAAAGTGTGAATGCAATTTGGTCTCTGCTCATGAAACAGAGCGTGAAACCATTTGTGTTCATGACTTCCTATTCGGCCTTGAAGACATTCACAGCTCTGTTCGATATCAGATTTGTGCACAAATACCACTGCCTGACCTCGACACTGTTTATCAGACAATTGTGCAAAACGAAACTGTGCAACAAAACTCAAAAACTGAGAATCCATCGGTCTTAAGTTTTGCGGCTCAGGCTCCATAACAACAAAATACAGCCCACTACACTCGATCTTCCTCGACTACTCAAACCAACAAAAACTATCAACCTCGACCTCCGAATCCGGATGCAAACGTCACCTGCGCCAGTTGTGGAAGAACAGGACACCGCGCCTCTAACTGTTTTCGCGTCATTGGATTCCCCGAATGGTGGGTTACTCGACCACGGCAGTCGTACCAGTCACCAAGACGGACAAAACAACGTTCAAGCAGTCAATCCGAATACAACACGCACAAACTCTTCTCAACTAATCAAACCGACAACAGAAATTGGTGCAAATCTGACGCTAACTGATAATGACAGACAAGGATTAACCGGTTTTTCTGACGCTCAATGGCAGAAATTGGTCAAACTTATCAATCCAACTCCGATTCTACTCGCTTAAGTGGTAAGAAAGATGATCCTATTTGGATCCTTGATACAGGGGCTACTCACCATATGACCGGCCGAATCGACCTTCTTCAAGACAGTAATCTTGTCTCTCCGATCTCGGTAAATTACCGGCAGGAGCAAACGTCCTGACTACTCAACGGGGAACTATACGACTCACATCACATATACACTTGAAAAACGTGTATTATGTGGCTGGGTTTCATACGAATCTAATATCATTCGGGCAACTACTTACTGATCATTCTCTTGTTGGTCAAGTAACTGATAAACTTGTGATTTTACAGGACCGCATCACGAGGATGCTGATTGGAGTGGGTGAACGTGAGGGAGAGGCACTGTATCAATTCCGAGGCATTGAAACTGCAACTGCTTTCAACGCTGAGACTAGTGAAGAAGGTGTTTTGTGGCATCGACGTCTTGGACATCCGTTTTCCCGTACCATTAGCTTGCTGCCTGTTGTTAAACTTAAATCTAGTAGTATTGCGCTTTGCTTATCAAATTGTGATGTTTGTCTTCGATCAAAGCAAACACGACATTCTTTTTCTGAAAGTTTTAATAAAGCATCTTGCCCCTTTGAACTTGTCCACTGCGATCTTTAGGGTCCTTATAGAAAAACGGCATCTTGTGGATCACGCTACTTCTTAACTATCGTTGACGATTACTCCAGAGCAGTATGGCTCTATCTCCTACCCGACAAGACAACTTTTCCTGACCGCCTACGTGATTTCATTGCTCTAGTCAAACACCAATTTGATCGAAATCTGAAGACTCTTCGCAGTGATAACGGCACAGAATTTATGAGTCTCACGAAATACTTTCGGGAACAAGGAATCATCCATGAAACCTCCTGTGTAGGGACTCCACAACAGAATGGATGTGTGGAGCGTAAACATAGACATATCTTGAACGTCGCACGAGCATTACGCTTCCAGGCCGGGTTACCAATCGAATTTTGGTTTGAAGGTGCTCTCACAGCATGTTATTTAATCAATAGGACACCTTCTAAACTCCTGCATGACAAGACACCCTTCGAAGTGCTGTATGGACGGCTACCTGCGTTTAACCAACTTCGTGTCTTCGGGTTCTTATGTTATGCCCATAATCAGAACCATAATGGCGATAAATTTGCTTCACGAAGTAGTCGATGCATATTTTTGGGATATCCATACGGCAAGAAAGGATGGCGTTTATATGACTTGGAAAAAGAAGATTTCTTCACCTCTCGCGATGTAATATTTCAAGAAGACGTGTTTCCATACTTAGAGAAACAACCTCAACCGGATATCTCTACACCACTACCTATTGTTACACCATCGTCCAACGTCACTGATGACATACTATCAATACCGACTCAGGAAACTACAGCCACTATAGCTGATACTACGACACCATCGACTTCGACTAATACCACACCATCGACACCGACTCTAGCTGATACTACAGCCACTTCTACCAAAACATCTGACACTACAAGTGCACTCGGTCGCTGTTTACGAACAAAGAAACCATCAACACGCCTTACTGATTTCTTCGTTAATACAGTCTATCTCACCCCTCTCATAACCCCAACTCCGTCAACGTTCTCAGGTACGATCTATCCTATCTCCGACTACTATACTACTGCTAGATTTTCTCAATTCACATTGCAGTTTTTTTGGCAGCTCTCTCTCTTGTTACTGAGACACGCTCTTATAAAGAAACTATGCTTTATAAAGAATGAATTGAAGCTATGCGGTTTGAGATTGAAGCCTTAGAACTCAACAACACGTGGGATCTTCAAGTGTTACCACCGAGAAAAGTTGCTCTTGGATGTAAGTGGGTCTTTTGGATCAAACTTAAAGCTAACATAACACTCGAACGCTACAAAGTACGACTGGTTGTTCTCGGAAATAATCAAGTTGAGGGAATCGACTATGGTGAAACTTTTTCTCCAGTAGCAAAAATGACAACAGTTCGTATATTTCTTGACATTGCTGCAAAACAAGATCATGAGGTTCATCAGATGGATGTTCACAATGCTTTTCTTCATGGTGATCTCGAGGAGGAAGTTTATATCAAATTACCTCCTGGATTTCGAGCTCCCTCTGATAATCGTGTCTGCCGCTTATGTAAATAATTATATGGCCTTCGACAAGCACCTCGCTGTTGGTTTTCTAAACAAACAATGGCACTACGAGCATTTGGTTTTACACAGTCACGAAGCGAGTACTCCTTCTTTGTGTCCACGAAAAACGGCATTACTCTTCGTGTTCTCGTCTACGTCGATGACCTGATAATCTTTGGAAACTCTCCTTCTGTAATAAGCGATTTCAAGTCATATCTCTCTACATGTTTTCACATGAAAGACTTAGGATTTCTTAAGTACTTTCTTGGACTTGAAGTAGCTCGGAATACAGACGGCTTCTACTAGTGTCAACGCAAATACTGCACAGACATTGTTACTGAAGTAGGAATGCTTGGCTGTAAGCCAGCTGGTTTTCCGATAGCTCAGAAACACGGACTTGCTCTTGCCGATACACCTCTACTAACTGATCTTGAATGTTATCGTCGACTTATTGGTCGACTTGTGTATCTTGCGGCCACACGCCCCGACTTAACTTACTCTATTCATGTTTTGATTCAATTCATGCAACATCCTCAGGAAGCACACTGGGATGTGGCGTTACACGTCATTCGGGTATTTAAAAGGAACTCTCAGACAATGTATTCTCTTACGCTCTGCACCTCCAATACGCGTCACCGGGTGGTCAGAATCTGATTGGAAGGCTGCACGTTAACTCGACGCTCTCTCACGGGATGGGTGGTTCAAATCGGATCATCGATTGTTTCCTGGAAGACTAAGAAACAAGACACTGTCATTTTTCCTCAACCGAAGCTGAATATCGAGCAATGACCGAGGTTCTTAAAGAAATCAAATGGATTAAGGGCCTTCTCCACGACTTTGGCATATCAACTGGATCAATGACATTACGCTGCGATAATCAATATGCAATTTATCTCACAGCCAATCTTGTCTTTCATGAACGTACGAAGCATCTAGAAGCTGAATGTCACTTTATACGTGATCATATTACCAACAGGAACGATTACAACGAAACACGTCGCCTCAGCTGATCAGTTAGCAGACATTTTCACCAAGGCGTTGGGACGAAAAGAGTTTGACATTTTCTTATACAAATTAGGCATTCGTAACTTGTATGTTCCAACTTGAGGGGAGGAGGTTATTACGATATATTCCATATATCTTTATAATTATCTACTTATTTATATATTGTCCTTTTAATGATAAGCTTAGGAATAGATGTCCTTATGACACTAGGATTAGGATCACATAGAGTTGTATATAAACAGACCATCGAGGTCAAAGATCAATAACATAAACTACTTTATTGAATCATATATCTTCTCAAGTATTGTTTTTTTTTGAACATTAAATTCGAGAATCGTTGTTAGTAATGTGTCTCATATGATAGGTGCAATTTGTCCATGTGTCATAAAGCAGTGCCATTTAATTTTGCAGTACCAAATCAGGTAAAGTTTTTCGATAATGAAAAAAATAAAAAAAATAAAGATATGTAAGCAATATAAATATACAACAAAACAGAAAATTGTGTATTTCTAATATTTAATTCGACTATTCATATTAAGAAAACATTGACCAGAGCCTGTGGGAAAAAAACAACATCTAGCTTCTAGCTAGTCTATATATCTATGCAAAGAAAAGTTTGCTTTTGTATTGTTTATAAAATTTAATTTGTTTTTTTCCTAACCAGAAAAGTTTGGATAATATAAACATTGACTGTGTCACTTGACTCTCTCACCTGAGATCTCAAGAAAGAAAATGTCAGTAGGAGATAAAGAAAGAGAGTGAGATTAGGTTTAAGGGCTTAATCTCACCTAAGGGCTATAAAGCAAAGACAAAAGTGATTACACATGTAATCCGTAACTAAAGGCATTATATGGTCTTAAAGAATAGTCTATTTGTACCACTCGCGAGGAATAAAAAAAGGAAGCATAATAAGACAACCGAACTCAACAACTTGCAGGAAATTACGTTAGCTTAAAGATAGTTGGGTGTGACGGATCCGGATATCCAAAAAATTCAAAGTATTAAGATATGGATTTGGATTCGTTAGATCTGTGATTTAATATTTAGATTTAGATTTGTATCTTCCAAGTATCCGAACTTCAGATATCCATCTAGATATTGTGATATCCGCGGATATCCAGATACGGATCTGGATCCGTAAAAGTAATTTTAAAATACAAAAATATTTTAAAAATACAAAAACTCTAAAAATAATACGTAAATTAAATATTTTTATAAAATTTTGAATATATATGATATATAATATTATTAAAATTAAAATGTAATATTATAAAGCTTATTATATATATAAACATTAATATATCAAATATAATTATTAATAATATTAAAATTTAATATATTTTTAAAATACGGATCCGAATCCGGATATTCAGACCTAAATATTAAGATATGTGGATCCGGATCTTGTTTAGACGGATCCGAGATTTTACTATCCAGATTAGAATTCGGACACCTTTGATATCATATTTCGAAGCAGAGCAGATCTCGGATCGGATCCGAATCTCATATAATAAGTCTCAAACCTAGTTACAATTTCTAATTTAATCCAATTTTACGTTAACTACTACATCTCTCTTCCTCACATACGTATCCCAAGTGTGTTGATAAATCATGTTCATCCAACAGCACCATTTTCACTAATTAGTCTATATAAATAATAAGTGACTCACAATTATATCTCCAAATACACCCAGGTATGAGGTAAGGGAAGTTAACTATGGTTCAAAAGAAAATCCAATTGAGATTATTTTTTTCTAGCTAAACAAAAGCTCTATGTATTGGCTTCTTGATTCCTGAAGAAACACAAATTTTAAAACCGGATTTATCACTCGCTATAACCTCTTCTATCACTTGGATAGCCACGAAGATAATAATTTCAAAATCCAGTTCCTTGTAAATCAAGTTTAACCACGTAGTTCGATAGCCCCTCCAACCACATGACTGTCATTGGATCTGTCAATTTACTCAATATTAAATCTTCGAATTGAAACTTTTAAGTTGGCCTAATCCAAGAAAGTCCACATATTCTTTAGGGGTTTGAGAAAAATCTTCACCATATCTTCTATACAGAACATGTAACAATAATAAGTTTTCCATTATTGATTATAGTGAGAGATACCGAAAGCCACCTATAAAGCTAAACATATCATAAATAGTATACTAGTATAATTTTCGATATTTTCCTTTGCATAAAATTTGTTTGGAATTTTATTTTAGTATATCAATCATAATTGTTTATATATATATGGTATTGGTTACTTAGCCAATGATATGTCCTTGCTGGATTACTTATATAACTAGTGATTATTGTTAATTAGTCGATTAATAACTGCAACTATCAGATGAGCCGATTTTTTAGAGGACCCCTGGTAGTATTACAGACGGCCGTATAATCGAATATGCATGATTAGCCGTTGTTCAAATTTGTACGTTGAATATATGGAATTGACCTCAATTTTTTTTATTTAAAGTAGGATGGTTCTCTACAATAATTTATTTTTAAGCTTTTGTTCTAAGTATAGCACTATCAGTTTAAAATTACCAGTAATAGCTAACTTTATTAGACATAATATTTAATTTACTTTTTTTAATTTGTTTAGTAAAAAAATTGTAAACATTAATTTATACTATTTGGAACTTTTGTGTTAAGTTTTGAAAAAAAATTAACTAGTTCTAATATTAGTTTAGAGTGTTTTTTCTTTAAAATGTGCAAGTTGAAGATGATACAAATTTCCAAAAATAAATATATTAAATCACACTATATCTGCCTACGAAGCTTAAAATACGTTTTCTTTCTTTCGTTTTGCTAAAAGCTTCAAAAGGTTAAAGCAAGTAACTGTAATTGATTAAATGACTGTTTTTCAGTTACAAAAAGTTAGCAGTACACTTCAATAGTAGACATGGACATTGAGATGTCTAGTTAGGTTCGGTGTATATTCATTCACATTTTCTTTTTGGAATGAATTTGATCCCACTTCGATATTTTAAAGTTCGTTTGGATTTGGTTCAAATTTCTTAGGATTCATTTTGGATAAGTTACACATCATAAACTCAACTAAACCCATTTTAACTTGGTTTGGTTTCGACATTGAATTTAACTACCCAGACACTTGTTTGTGATTCAAAAATATACACTTTACAAATTAGCAAGTTTAAAACAATTTTTACTAACAAAAAATTGGTGGAATAATTTAGAAGTAGTCTTTATTAAGAGGAGAAAAAGACAAAAAAATTAAAATTAGCAACTAACAAATTTATTAAAATAGAAGATGTAATTTAAGCTTCAAAATAAAGTAATATTGTTTAAACTTCAAAAGCAAACATATTTGTAGCTGAATTTCATGTGAAATTGTGAAAACATAAAAACTTTAATCTTTGAAAAAAATATATTAAATGTTTTTAGTTACGTATTCATGTTATAAATACTTATTTTAGATAATCAACAATATTTTAGGCACTTATTCTGGAATGAGATTTTTTTTGAAATTTTAAAATTTTGGATTTTATGATTTTATTCGTGGTTCAGGTTTTGTTTAGATGAAATTTATAATTTTAAATACCATATAAAAATTCGTTTAATAATTTATGTCAGATTCATTTTTACGAGTTGGATTCGGTTCGAGGTTTTAGATTTTGTTTATTTTCTACCCTTATAATAGTGTATAAAAGGGGAAGATCGGTTTCTTATCTAGTTACAAATGAAAGAAATCTGATATTGCTTAGGATGACAAAATAATTGCTGATAAAGGAAAGAGAGAAAAAAATATATTGTTTTTCTCTTTTGTAATTTTCTTTTTTTTTTTTTGATCAATTTCTTTTGTAATTTGCTACTACAAAATAGGAGGCGGAAAAGGCGAGGCAATCGAGTATCCAATTTATAAAGGGTAAGGTAGCGAAGAAGGATCCATGCATATCTAATTAATAATGGCCCCTAACGTAGGGGATTTTTAAAGATCTCTAATATCTTATTTTACCATTTTTTTTTAATTTCAAAGTCTACTCTTTGCTTTTCTGCAAGAGACCAAATCAAAATAAACTGATATTTTAGAGATAATTGAGTAATACTAGAGATAACGGATAATTATTCTGCAGAAGTTCTACTTATACAACCCTTAAATATTTCTAGAGCTTCAATTTCTACCATGTCCTAAGTTTAACATATTTAGCAATATTATATTACGTACTAAAGGTATTCTAATTGATTTGTTTTGGCCATTAACTAAATTTATAAATTCATCTCTACATATTTTCACGTTAATTTAGATCAGAAGTAGTCTCTTTTCAACATAGTACACAAAGTAATGTATACATGAAATATTTTGTCAAAAATGTGTATATGGAATATTCCGCTATAAACTATGGCAACAAGAATCAGCGTCGGGTTAACATAGGGGTGGTCAGTGCGATCATTCTAAGGGTTCCAGATCAAAATTTATTTTTCTTTATTTTTTATTTTTTTGGTTATATTAAAATTAATTGTAAAAAATTGAAAAAGTAAATTAGTTAGTTAGTTTAATAGTAATCTTAATTTTTTTCCAGAATAATATATAGTTAAAAAAATGTAATTTAAATTATTTTTTACTTAAGGCCCTTATTTATAAAAAAAAGTTTACCCAAAGACCTCTATTTGCATTGAGTCGGCCCTGACGAGAAGTCGATTAGGTACCATATTGCTGTGGTCAACCCTAGAATCTAATTTGATTTTCCCTGTTTACTTTTACCGGAAGAAACATTTTTAAACGGTTCTAGTTTTTTTTTTGGTGGTAGTAACAGGTCTAGTTGTTGACAAAAAAAAAAACAGGTCTAGTTAAAATCTCTGGGTATCAACAAACCGCAAAATGAATAAGCCATTTTGGAGCTGTTTTTTCTTTCTTTTTGAAATTTGGACACATTTTAATTTGATATGATATGAGAATGACGTTTCACACTTGGCCTCGATTCTGAAGTAATTTCTAAATTATTTATTTAAAAAGTCTGCGAGTATATTAAGTTATTTCAACTAACACCTCCAAATTTCGGCCCACTCGATATCTATTTATTAAACGTGATAAATCGGATGATGTAACATTAGAACAACATGTGAACGTGGCAAGTTATAATAAGACACAGCATCAAGTAAGGCAGTAGCTACTCTTCTATATTATCTCCAACAAGATATGGAATGGACACGAAGTATATGATGTACATATACAACCACAAAAGGGACACATCCTTAATTTTAATCGTACCGATCATTGAGCTTTAATTTTTGTTCTTTTTTTTTTGAAAAAAGCATTGACCTCTAATTCCATAGGTTAATTATGAAAAGGATAAATATGCCACATGTCTTATGTATACAGATTCACCCCCTCCAAATTATAATAAGATATATATGCTAACACTTTGCCCCAATTAAATACTACATATAGTAGAAATTCTATACATTAAATTCTCTAATTTCAAGTTGGAACGGTTTAAAAATATGACAAAGATCGATAAGATAATAAAATAATAATTTTTAAAGAATATTATATGAATATATAATCTCATTAACATTATAAATTAATTAATTTATATGCATTTAAATTTTATATAATACAAATAAATCATTATATTTTTTTTTTATATTTATGATAAAATTATTTTTATATTTATCTAACGTTTTATATAATTTTGATGAAATTTAGTAAAATTATATTTAAAATCATATTTAAATTCTAGGAAACATTTTTTATATACACAAAATAATATAATACAACCAATATGAATAATGAATTTTCAAAAAAAATAATTAATGTATATATACTAAAATAAAATATTTTCTTATGTTAGAAAAAAGTACATTTTAAAATAGAAAAATCTAAAAAATAAAACTTTTTATAAATTAATAACTCTATAAATGAATAAAATAACATAGACATTACTAATTTACAGAAATTTAAGAGTACTTGGTTTGCTGTCATAATTATCTAAGGTATTTAGATATACAAAAATGAATGAATGTTTAGCCATATAATTTTAAATGGTGATTTAAATATATTATATATAAATAGATTTTTATTTAAATTTTTATTCCCACGTGTTTGGATAATTAATTTTTAGGTAATATATAAGTAATGTGACAATTATCTATTTTTGGATTAGCTTTGTGTGAATTAGTTTTCAACGCTATAACATTTCCCAAAATAGAGAAGGTTGATTGGTGTGGTTGAGGAGCTGTGGACAGTTTTTTTTTTATTTCTAGAGCTATTTTTGAAGCAATCATTATTTTATTTTTTAAAACTGATTTTAAACCAAAAAAATTATAAAAGGAATATGTTTATCTCTAGAAAGCATTTTCTCTAGAGTTTTTTGTTCGGTGCTCTTGAAAAATTTTTTACAGCAAAATTAAATTTAAAAGCTACAGTTAAAACCATCTAAAAGCTTAAATATTAGAGAAAAAAAAATTGAAAACCACAGCTTCAACCAAGTTCAAAATCCTAGGATGCAGAAAAAAAGAAAAAAATCATTTTTCAGATCCTAAGATATGCATTACTATTTTTTTTTTTAAGATATGGCATTACTAGTAATTCCATAAAAGTTAGACGTTAGAATAAACTCGCCCAATAGTAAGTAGCCCAATAGTAAGTTGGAAGCTCGCATTTTTCAAGATCCTAAGAATAGCATTACTAGTATTACATAAAAGTTAGAAAGCCAATATCTTGGTAAAAGTATCACAAATTAGTTCTTTTTTTCAAAAATATTCTCAATCAAAAATATTTAACATTTAGATTTACATTTTAATGATTATTGTGTAGGGTTTAGTGTTAAAGGGGCGAAGTTAAGTTTTCCTAAATGTTTTATTAAATATTTTAAAAAAAATAGTTTACTTTTATATATAAAATTTATGTTATTTTGAAACTTTATTGATCGATAAATTTTGGAAACACGTGTTATAACTTTCTCGAATTGAAATTTCCTTCTCACGGCATTATTGCCGTAACCAAGAAAAAATCAATCTTTATGAGTCGGATAGAGTATAAACCAAACGATATTTATTATAAAGAGGAGAGATGATACGAAGTATTGAGTAACTTTTAACGATTATATAACCCTAGCTTGTGGACTAAATTACTGTAACACTGGTTGAAAAGTTGATCTTTTTCAAGGAAGAATGCATCTTGATTTAGTCAATTATATATGTTCTAAATCTAATTATTGACGTCATTCTTATTGATACTCCTAAATAGCCATTATTAATACATGATGCTTTTTCTATTTAATAAGATATTTATTTAAGAAAAAATAACTGTTCCTACATGAAGTATGAACCACCACAATGACTTAAACATGCAAACTAAATAAATGTATTCTAACTACAAAAAGTATATGTTAGGCTTCTACAACCATTCACTTAATAATGTTATTTAGTAATATCACATGTTTAGGTTTATCATCCAAAAAGTGATATGGACGTCAAATACACAATATGTTAATTAATCTTGTTATGTAATTAAAATCCGACCCATCAACATAATTTAACTAATTTTTGATCCGAGGCGCCGCCTAATAAAAATTTGAAATTGGTCACAAAACTTTTAAAATCGATCAACACAAAATTTAAATATTGAAGACGTCCCTCTTTTGTCACGACAGAAAAAAAATAATTCCAAATCAAATTGGTGAGAGAAAGGAATTGGTGAAATCGTGTGGGGTATTGACCAAAATCAGAGAGAGAGGAGAAGAGAGAGAGAAGAGAAGAGAGAGAGATGAGAGAGAGAGAGAGAGAGAGAGAGAGAGAGAGAGAGAGAGAGAGAGAGAGAGAGGATGTGTGTTGGTGAGTTAGATGTTTTTTTTCTTGTACCCGTACGATGTGAGAGAGAGTGAGAGAGACGTGACCGAGTCGTCTTTTCATCGAGTCTCGATCGAGACGAGAGGAGGAGCGAGCTGAGCGTCTCAGAGAGGTCCCGGCCCCTCGCCTCCCTCAGCACTGCTACTGAGCCGCCCGAGTCTCGATAGTAAACTGATCAGCCACTCTCTCTTCAACTCGATACTCCCTCTCTCTTCCCACTCGGAACCCTCGGAGGCGCTGGTCATGCTCACTCTTCTCTCGTCTACGCATCCAGAGGAGAGGCCACTGCGGGCAAGGAACGTCGTTCGTACGAGTCACTCTCGCTCTTCAGATGCGTCATAGCTCTCAGCAGGATGAGAGCTCTCGTATCAGCTCATCGGTCATTGAGAAGAAGGAGGGAGATCCTCTTCTAGATCAGCAAGGGTGGCTCGGGATGATTAACCTCTCTACCTAAATAAAAACATGTTTCCGGCTCTCCATCTACCCTCTCTCTTTCATCGATTTCACTCTCTTCACTCTCTCTCGAGAGGAAGAGAGAATCAGGAGCGGATGCAGAGAGACTGCATGTCGACGAGAGTAAGCTCAGAGATCGTCAGAAGACTCAGCAGAGTGTTCACCTCGAGTCTCTGTCATCGATCGGTTCAGTCCGGCGCAAAGGGGCCGAGGCCGGTCCTAAAGCTTCTCAGAACTACCAAAAGAGACAGACGAAAAACTACT
>CAJHQP010006927.1:0-35275 GCA_905132765.1 Moricandia arvensis | reverse complement strand
GTACGTGGATTGTTGATAAGGATTTTTAGTCCTCAGAGCAAATCAATGTAGTATTTAAGATTGTCGAACCGCAGAGAACTAGTGATCTATAACACTAAGAATACACAAACTTTCCTAATCTAAGCAAACATGAAAAGATGGGATATTTGTAACAAACTAAACTCCTAGAATTATAAACAAGGGGATCTCAAATTCAAACAAGAAACAAGCGCAAGAATCAAACTTTCAATCAATAGCTAAGGATAGATCCATGGGTAAGATCATCGATATCGGGTGATTAAGATTCAACCTAGGATGCTCAAACAAAACAATCAACAAGTCTATAGGTCTAAATCTCGTTCAAATAGACTAATCCACTTCCGTGACAATAATCCCTATGCTAATCATGAATTAGACATCAACTCCTGTTGGCCTTACCCAATCAAGCATGCATAAAACACAAGTCTACTAACCACTAAACATCTTGACAACAACTCCCGTTGGCCAAGCATGTATAGGACAATACTAGGTTGTTCAAGCATTTCATCGAACACTTTCCGGGCGTGAAACTACTTATGATCTAGATTAGATTTCCCAACCTTAACCTAGCATTAAAATCAACTAATAAGCCATAGAACAAAGTTAATCAAGCAAGAATCATCCTAAACATCCACCTAATCACCCTAATCTACTTAACCCATGAATCTAAGAATGTTTACTCAATAAACTCCATGATAAACCTTAAATCTATGTGAGATTCAAGGTTAATCATGTAAGAGAAACAAGATAAGATGAAGAACTTCCTTTAGAATGATCAAAGATTCAAGGTTTTACAATGAGAAACAAAGTCTTAGACCATGATCATCGCAGTTGCTTAAGATGGTTCTTAAGTGTAATTATGATTTAAAAAAAAGAAAAATGGATTAAATGAGAAGAGCCGTTCCTTAAACAGGGCGTAGAAGAACCGGGTCTTATGGGACACGTGTTGGCATGTGGCTACAACTTTCTCTCTATCTCTCGACAAAATCATTTATCGTCTCTCTCTCCTTCTCGTCTGCGAACCCGCGTCTCTCTACCTCTCCTCGTCGATTCCGCCGGTTTTTGTCGATCTCTCACCGATCGGTTGCAGCCGTCGGCGTATTTGTCGGTGGAAACCTCTTCTGTGTCGGCGGAGTCCTCAATTGTGTCCTATTTGATCGACGACGACATGGTTCTCTAGCTCTCCTCCACGGCTCCGCCTCTCTTTCTTCATCTCTCGTCGGCGAAGAATTCCGGCGTCTCTCTCGGTGGCTCGACGACTCCTCTCGATGGTGGAAAACCTCTGTCTCTCTCTCTCCACGGCTCAACTCGAGGAAGCGAAAGGTAAAGCAGAGTCTTTTTCTTTTTATGTCTTAATCTATCCGAAATTGATGCATGTCTTAGATTGTGGTCTTTCTTTATTATTTTGATTTGTTTGCTTCATATGATCTATCTCTTGTGTATGGTTATGGCTCTTGATTTGGTAATTTTCTTTGTGTGTTGAGATGGTTCGGATCAAGAGGATTTGAAGGTCTAGTCTTTGAATAATTGTGTTCTTCTGTCGTGGTTATGGCTCTGAGTCTTTGAATCCTCAGTTCTTGTCTACGGTTATGTCTTGTGATTAATAAATTGGTCACCTCTGATCCATTTTCCTTTGTTTTTTATCTGTGTGTTTTGAGATGGTTCGGATCAAGAGGATTTGAATCCTCAGTTCTTGTCTATGGTTAAGTCTTTGAATATTTTTGTGTTCTTGTGTATGGTTATTGTGTCGTGGTTATGTCTTTGAGTCTTTGAATCCTCAGTTCTTGTCTAATCCATTTTCCTTTGTTTTTTTTCTGTGTGTTTTGAGATGTTCGGATCAAGAGGACATCAATGTTTTTCTAACGGATCAAGAGACATCAAGGTTCGGATCAACAAACATCAAGGCTCGACTAGAATTGCAATACAGGTAAAACGCATAGCTTGATACTTTTACATAGCTTGAAAGGTGGATAAAGATTTTTTTAGGCTCAGATTAATGTGTTCTGAACTGAATTGATTGTAGGCAAAGTAATTAATGTAGTGGTTAGTGATAGATTTAACACTGTTTTAGGTAATAAATAGATGTAAGAGTGTAGATAGAATTGAAAGTTGAAGGTTAATGTGGTAGATAAAGGTTAATGTGTTAGATAAAGGTCTACTCAATATGATATTTCAGAGTTCCAACAAGGAGAAGACAACAGAAGTTCACATGTGGATTTCACGTATTCTACAGACATCCCTACAAATATCGCCAATATGATGGGTGCTCGAATTAGAATTCATGATAAACAAATGCATCAACAACTGAAAGCTGATTTGGTTGAACATTTATGGCGTAAATTCGGACGTCAAGAAGACAACAACTGAGCTTAGATGTTTTTTTTCAAATTATTATCGTTTATTTTACTAATCTTTGTTTTTATGTTTTTTTATAAAAAAAATCAATGTTTAGCAATGTTATCTTTTAATATATTTTATTGAATAAATAATTTTTATTTTAAATTAAGTAATGTTTTAAAAAAAATAGTTAAGAACCTCTAAATAAGATACTACCAATGGAGCATAAAATCAAGATGTTTGATAACAAAGGTTCTTAATTACATTAAATTACTAAATTAATCATTAAGAACCTTTAAGTGGGGTTGTGGGTTGAACATGCTCTTAGAGAGAAAAATGAGATATTTAGGGTTTTTGGGGTGCAAATCTATTTATAGAGGGCCAAAAATCGAGTGGGTTAGATCTCTCCACCGCGGGTAGTGTACCCCGCAGCCACACCCCGCGCTGGCCTTGGCGCATAACCGCGGGTGATGGCTCCCGCTCCGGTTGGTCGCAGTGGCCATTGCTGTATCGCGTGCGGTCTCTCGCCCTCGCTCCCGTTGGTCGCTGTGATCTATGCGGGTGAACTTGACCGCTCTACTCGACCGCGGCTAGCATCGTTGTCTCCCGGGCGGTGTCATTAGCCCGCTGCATCAAACCGCACCGAGCTAGCTATGGTCTCGCGGTTGAGCCATGTCGCAACACGAGACCGCTCTGAACCCGTCACGACCAGCTCTCACCCACGGCGTCTCTGGCTTGTCCGTCGTGGCTGTCGGCTCTCCTTCCTCACGCAAAACCATCTCAACGGTCGAAGCTCTCCACCGTAGCGTCTCAGCCGTGAGTCTCCATCTCCGCCTTTCTCCACCATAGATCTGGTCCGAGTCGTCTCCTCCGCCTCTGCTCAGCTCCACTGTGGCCGTGCTCGCCGTCACGTCCATCGTCTTCATCGCGGGAAAGCTCGTGTAGCAACCATGGTGGTTTTTGCTCATTTTGCAAGACAGGTCCTCAAGCTTCTGGATAATTACGCTTTGACCCCAGAACTTTCATATGTGTAGTTTAACCCTTGATTTTCGCCTTAAACTTCCAATTATGCAATCTAAACCCTGTCAAATGCAATTATGCATGCAAATGCAATATAAAGACCTAAATGCAACCTAAAATGATAATAATAAATTAAAATCTAAATCTAAAACTCAACAAAATCATGAGATATCAATTGTGAAGAGAGTTCTATAATTTCATAACAAGATTAGATTTTGGATTATGTTTTTATGAGATTTGGTTTTACTATTTAGAATTAAATAAAGAAGAACTAATAAAAGAAAACCTAGATTTCAAGTTTAGTCATATTAAACTAGTATGCTCCAAGCAAGTCACTGAACACTTGAACAGGTTATAAGAGAATAAGCCCAAGCTGAAACCGTATATATAGACTTAATAATGCTTTGCTTTAAGAGGATCATCCAAGGTGATTTCTCTTTGCATATATGCATTGTTTGATGGCAAATAAAATTCTTCGGTCCTGTTAATTTGAGAAATACTAGGGGAAGTTTAATGTTATACTCTTTTCACTTGTTTGCTAATTAGAGACTCCAACATGTTTTCTTCAATCTCAAATTGTATATATATATATATACAATGTCGATACATACCACAAAAAAAATAAAAGATAAAAGATTCACCAGCCATATATAACAAATCATAATTAATAGACCAAAAATAAAATAAAAATTAGGGAACATATAAAGATATTTTTTAAGAAGCGGCACTGAGATGAAGCTGCACTAACGAAGCATAAACTCCGTCTTTGATATTAATCAAACTCTCGTGCTTCCCTTTCTCCACAATAACTCCGTTCTTAACCACTGCAATTACATCAGCGTTCTTAATCGTCGATAACCGGTGAGCCACCACAATTGTAGTCCGGTTTACCATAACTCGGTCAAGCGCATCTTGTACCACGCGTTCAGACTCAGCGTCCAGAGCACTTGTAGCTTCATCAAGAAGCAAGACTTTAGGATCCTTGACGATGGCTCTCGCTATGGCCACTCTTTGCTTTTGCCCGCCTGATAACTGGATCCCTCTTTCTCCCACCATCGTGTCGTAACCCTAAACCAGTAAACCAATATTAGGTTAGTACCTTGGAACACAAGGAACCCCTAAAGCTTTAGTTATATTACCTGTTGTAGACCACTGATGAATCCATGCGCGTTTGATAGTTCAGCTGCAGATACTATTTCAGATTCACTCGCCTCTCCACCTTTACCGTATGCAATGTTGGCTCTGATCGTTTCGTTAAACAGGATCGGTTCTTGGCTAACAAGTCCAGTTTGTTGTCTTAGCCATTTTAGTCGTAAGCTCTTGATCTCCACACCGTCGAGAGTGATCTCACCTGAGTCTGGATCGTAAAACCTCTGTAGCAAAGCGATCACCGTTGACTTCCCGCTCCCGCTCTCTCCAACCAAAGCAACGGTCTGAAAAAAGAAAACAGAGTTAAGGTTCTGTCTTTGATTATTAAAGAGTGCATGAGTCACTAACCTTTCCAGCTCGAATACTTAGACAAAGATCTTGGAAGATTTGAACATCTGGTCGTGCTGGATACTTGAAACTAACATGACGAAGCTCAATGTCTCCTTTAACATTATCCAACACTCTTCCAGATTCCACACTTGGGTCAATCTTTGATTCTCTATCTATAATTGCGAAAATCGAAGCAGCAGCTATATCAGCTTTGCTTGAATCAGGAGACAGTGAGCTAGACTGAGATATCGCCATAGCAGCCATTGTCAATGCAAAGAACACCTGTAAAAAAACATCAAGAGAACTCTCAGAAACCAAACAAATAAAACATCTAAACCGTTGTGTTTTTCTTTAAGTATGTACATACCCTGAAAACAGAGTCGAAGGTTGTTTTGCCGTCATCGACAAGTCGTGCACCAACATAGAAACTGCAAGCGTAGGAAGCAAAGAGGACAAAGAAAGAAAAGCCAAAACCAATGCCACTGACTATGCCTTGGCGTATCCCTGTCTTCATAGGACCTTCACATTTCTTTGAGTACATGTTCATCACTTTCTCTTCTGCACAGAATGAAGCAACCGTTCTTATGCTCCCAACCGCGTCATTAGCCACTTGGCTAGCTTCCCCATACATTTTCTGCCAATGATTGATTACACAAATGAGATATATATAGAGCTTAAAGCATTGCAGTTCCTAGTTACATTCGAACTTAATCATGATTTTTTAACTTAAAACCAATTGTCCGCTAAGTTGATTGACTATATCTTTTAATATATTAGTTAATTATTTCTCCAACTATGGACAGTTTACCTTTGCATCGGCGCTGAAACCTTGCATGAATTTCATGTATAGATATCCATTGAGAGCAATAAGAGGAAGCATGGCAAGAACGACGAAAGCCAACTGCCAACAAGCCAAGAAGGCAATGATCAAACCAGCCAATATAGACGACAGGTTCTGAACCATCTGAGCCAAAGCATCTCCCACTAGTCCACGTATGGCCGCTGCATCTGCCGATAGCCTTGCTCCAATGGTTCCACTAGAATGCTCAGACTCATCGAACCATCCAACTTCCATGTGAACCACTTTCTCAAAACACATACTTCTTATCCTCTTCACCAGTTTACATCCAGCTATAGCAAAGAAGAAGGTCTGCGCTGGGTATGCTATGATGGAGGCGATACCAAGAACCACGAATATGATGGCCCAGAAGCTTGTGTCTTCTTTTAACTCTTTTGGTGGTTTGAAAAACGCTTTGATAACGCTTGCTATTAGTATTCCGAATAAAGGAAGTATAACTCCATTAGCTGCTGCTGATATTGCACCGAGTATAAGAACAGGTATCTCTGGTTTGTTTAGAGCTGCAACTCTGCGAATAGAAACCTTCTTTGGTTTGGTCTTAGGTTCTGTAGTATCATCCTCTTTTTGATCTTGAGCGACGTCGTTTCCTTCGATTCCTGCTGGGAAACCAAACATGTTGAAAGAATGTCTGCTACTGTTTCCTCTGGATGATCCTCCTTTGCTTAGTGACCGGCCTAGAGATGATTTTCTCAAACTAGATTGTTTGAATGACTCTATTGATGACATCTTTTGCTCACCCTCTGGAGTCTCATCAGCTTTCTTCTCTTCTTGAAGACGTATGAGCTGAGAATAAGCTCCTTCCGGGTCCTTGAGTAGCTCTGTGTGAGAGCCTTTCTCCACAATCTTTCCTTGGTGAATCACAGCGATCATGTCAGCGTTTCTTACCGTGCTTAACCGATGAGCAACCACAATTGTAGTCCGGTTAACCATGATTCTATCAAGTGCTTCTTGAACCACTCTCTCTGATTCTGCATCAAGCGCGCTTGTAGCTTCGTCTAAAAGCAAGATTCTTGGATCTTTTAGAATGGCTCTGGCCACAGCGATCCTCTGTTTCTGCCCTCCTGAAAGCTGAGTACCGTGCTCTCCAACCATTGTATCCAAACCTTGAGGAAGTTTGTCCACAAACTTAGACGCGTTGGCAAGCTCTGCAGCTGATTTAATCTCTTCGAGTGTCGCGTCTTCTTTACCATAGGCAATGTTGTCCTTGATGCTTGAAGTGAACAGAACAGGTTCTTGACTCACAAGTCCTATCTTGCTTCTGATCCATTTTAGCTGAAACTCTTTTAGGTTAACACCATCTATGAGAACTTCACCGGCTTGCGGATCGTAAAACCTCTCTATTAGACTCACAACAGTAGACTTCCCACTCCCACTCTGTCCAACTAAAGCCACTGTTGTACCACTTGAGATAAACAGCGAAAACCCGCGAAAAATTTGTTCATCAGGTCTTGCAGGGTAAGTGAAGTAGACATCCTTAAGCTCAATGTCTCCTTTAATATCTTCCAACACTTTACCATTTGTACTATAAGAATCAATGTCAGGTCTTCTCTCTATTGTCTCAAACATTTTGTAAGCCGCAGCTTGTCCAGCTGCAAACGCGCTTAAACAAGGAGATGCTTGACCTAACGACCTAATAAAGGAACAAAAGAAACAAGTCTTAGAGTGGGTTGCAAGAAAGTTAAACACACAAAAGACTGCATTATTGATGAGAAGTTCTTACATGGATCCAGTTAAAACAGAGATGATGATGTTGAGAACTTGTCCACCTGTGTACCCTTTATCAAGAATCAACCTTCCTCCATACCAAACCGCTAAAGCGTAGCTACAAAAGATTACAAGAAAGAGTGTTCCAAGTCCCAATCCAGTGGAACCACCTTCAATGACTCCTGCTTTATAAGCAGTGACAAGATGTTTATTGTAATTGCTTATGGCTTGTTTCTCTCCAGTAAACGATGCAACCTGATCAAACATATACAAATATTATTGGGAGATCAAGAAGATGGACCGTATCGAGATTATGGAAGACATGAAGATTAAGAAGGATTTGGAAAGATTTAGTAATTACCGTTCTTATGGAACCGATTGTTTGCTCAACTACAACTGCAGCATTCGCATAAGCAGTTTGTCCACGAGAAGCCGTCTTAGCAATGACAATAGCCAGACCCGCACCGGCCATTACAAGAAGTGGTATTGAAGATAACATGACTAGTGTTAGCAGCCATCCTTTTACGAAAGCTATCACAAAGCCTCCAACAAATGTTGATAGAAGCTGTATAGCTTTCCCCACCTGCCCAAAACGTCATTCCTTTTGTTCAAAAATCTAATAAACCAAAGAACCTTGAAACTTTTAAACGTTATTTGGTTGACTAATATGAGTACCTTCTCTCCCATAGCGTCTTGGATGAGCACAGTGTCACCGGACATTCTTCCAACGACTTCACCGGTGTTTGTATCCACGTCGAAAAAGGCTATATCTTGTCTTAGTATTGTCTTTAGATACATACTCCTTATTCTTGCTGCTTGTCTCTCTCCAGATATCATCCAACCAGACAACTCTGAACAATCATACACATCAAGAACGTTCAAAACTATGTTTTGCTTAAGATGTGTTAGTCAAATCTTTTGATAGATACAATAACTTACGAAGAAAAGCAGCTGCAAAAGTACCGATTCCAAGCCATACAAACTTGAGAGCTACCTGTGAATGAGATTAATAGACTGTATTAGCACAAGGCATATCTTGAAATTTATTAAGACTCAAACACATCATTTGGTTTTTACTTTGGAGACTTTGTGGGAAACATTTGAATCATTCTGATTCTGTCCAAACGCATCTATCAGATCTCCGAAGAGTATGGTCATAACAGGGAAGCCGAGACCGTTTCCAATAGATCCAAGCGTCCCCAGGATCATCAAGAGTATATCAAACGAATCTGCAAATGCAAATAGCTTGTAAAACGGAACCGTTTTGGTTTTCTCATGATCTTCCTTCTTCTCTGTTTTCTTCACTTCTTCTCTGCTTCTTGTGGTATCAGAAACCTCTTCTACTATATTTCCACCTCCGTGTAAGCCACTCTCTGAAGCCATTATGACCCTAGGCGTTTTAAAAAGAGAGGAGAGACATCATAATAAGTTTCCAAATCTATGAGGTAAGATCTTCAAGAGAAAGTATCATAATGGTCAGACCAAGAAGGCAAAAAACATAAAGGGAATAAAACAAAGGCTTTCACAATCAAATATAGTTCACCAAACATAAGAATACCCTTTAAGATCTGCCTTTCTTGTTTTTACTCAAGAACATCTGACAAAAAAAATGATGAAACCTGAACCAAGATCTTTCCTATCAATTACAACAAGGCTTCACACTAGAAGCTTCGGTCCAGACAGAATACAGAACTATATAGTAGAGGCTATGTTTATACACATGTATATGTAAAAGCAGATATATACCTTGAACAGGATCAAGAAGAAGCTGAAAAGTTAAAAGTGTGTTTAGCGAGACTCTCTTGGTGGCTGCCGTATAAGCTGTTGATTTAATGTGCAGAGATCTCTATGCTTATATATTTATTTTTATATGATAATACTTAAATAATTGGTAGTGAAGTTTGTAGACTGTTTATTTCTTGACGAACAAGCCGTGACTTTCTCATGAAAGAGAAAATTAATGGATGTCAAACAAATAATATTAGATATTCATGAAAGTTAATAAATATGGTCTTATCGACCTAATATTCTACTCTTTGATTTTGTTTAACTACTTGAAAGTATTCATATGATATTTTATTCTTTCGTCTTATTTTTAAATAATTTTCTATGCCCACTCTTGTCTGATTATGCTGACCAAAATCATTACTTATTTTAGACATTAAAACGAAATTTATGATAGCGAGTAGTAGTAGTAATCTTAGCTGTTTTGTTCAACTACAACTCTATTATTTAACATAAAGTTTTGGTGCGCAAGACACGTTAATATTTTATTATCCACTAGCATTCATTACTCTGTAAGACTGATTTCTAAAATCTGTTTAGCTATGCTTTTAGCAAACTAGTTTCACTAAGAACATTTTTGTTTAAATCTCTGACCAGCTGCTATAGATTAAAACATTATATTATTAGGAATAAATATGTACTGTATACAACAAAGAAGTCAATACCAAAAAGCTTTGAATGATTGTAATTTTTCTTCCATCGGTATTAGTTGACTTTTGCTCGCATTAGCTGTGACTGATTATGACAAGTGCAAAAATCCCATTTCTTAGTAAGGTTTGTAATCATAATTGCGTTTTGACAACGGATTAAAGCATGTGAACATAATTATACATTATTATACGTTATATTATATAGTACTACTAACCTGACCTGTGTTAAAGAAAGCCATCGAGTTCCCAAAATCTTTGCGATAACATGTGTTAGGTAGGGAAGCAAGTGAATCTCTAGTTTGCTTTATGAGCAAGAAACAAGTCAAAATTTGATTGTTGATCAAAATTAATTCCTAAAGGGATGGTGGAATTGTCTCACATTACTTCGTTTGCATTCTTTTCAGAATCAATGAATCTGAACAGAGCCTGACATCATTCGTGACGTAAATGCTCTTTCTATTTTTATCTCTTTCCCACGTACATGCTACTAACTACTTTTCTCTTTCTTATTAAAGAAGAAAAATTACTACTACTTGCGATATTTTTACAAACAATGACGCTACAATCAAATACACACCATTTCCTATATCATGTGAGGAGCTATTAATATTTAGTTTAAACATAGGGATATGAGACTCTAACTGGTTTGCATTAAAAAATAATAATCTGACTTTTGAACTATATTATAAGAAACCCCTTTTCAAAATATGGGTTAGCAGATTATTCTTTTCTTATTTTCATGAACAAAGGTAAATACTTTTATTATAAATAATACACTATGTCTATACCAGTAAGAGACTAATATAATTATATTCGATAATCCCTTTGATTATCTTTGTTGCAAGTCTAGCTAGAAAATGACATGTTTTGTGCAGGCTTACACCTTTTCCTCCAAAAAAGGCAAAAACCATTATAGAGATCTGATTCCCACTAAACTTTTGGTGAATCATCACATTCGCATATGTCAATTCTTCTTCGCCAACCTGTTCCACACTAATACATAAATTCTCGACGTAATCTTGACCCGGTCCGAGAACTCAAGTCCATGGACTTTGAGTTTGGAACTTTTTACATGTTACAGCCCACTTACGAATCCATTAGCCTTTGGGCTTGATAATCTACGAGAATGCACAAATGGAAACAGAAGAACAGATATTGATATATCATGTTCTTTTTGCTCGATCCTCCTCTAATAGTGTAATCGATAACGGTGTGACTGTATTCAGCATTGACAAACCAAAACATCCGTTAAGGCCATGTTCAATGCGGGGTTATTAGGTGGGGTTCTTAACTTTTGATTTTTCTATTTTTCGTTATTATTTTTTTTTTTTACTTTACGGCTAAGAACCGGTTCTTAAAACTCTTATTTAAGAGCCGGTTCTTAGTTTTTCTTAGTTAAAAACTAAGAACCGACTCTTAACAAAAGTTAAGAACCCCACCTAAGAACCCTGCAATAAACATGCCCTTAGGGCAGTTAACGCCTATGTTTGAGACATGAAACCATAATAATAAATTATAAGAACAATATTTTTCATACTAAAATGGTAGAACTGTTTATTTTTTGTTATTCAGAATCCAATGAAATGATACATACCAAATAAATTTATTCCAGTTGCAATCTTATAAATTATAAGAAGGGTGTTTTCGTTCAGAAATTTGAAAATATAGTATTTTTAATTTTGTTATTTGGAATCCAATGAAATGATGTATTCCAAAGAAATTATTTCAGTTGCAATCTTAGAAAACTAGAAAATTTAGGAGAACAAGAAAAATGTATAAATTAGAAAATTATAAATTTTTTAAAAAGTTATTAGACACAGATACAACACAATAGATAAATTTCATACTTTTTCAGATATGAAATGAAAGTTAAACAATATAATTTTTTTTTCTTCTCATCTTTCATACGTGAGACAAACAAAAAGTGAATCTTACAACTTCATCCCCCCGCATATTTATCCTACCGAAAGTGAACGTTGTATTTTTCACCTTTTACATGAAACCACGTACTAGTCTTTTTATATGATTTATAATCCAAGGTTGACGGGCACATTAGCTTCTTGGATCCATTCAACGGGAGCCAACCAGTTAGCGACAGAGAACTGTTCAACCTCAGATGCAGACTTAGCGATCTTAACCCAGTCAACTCTCTTGTTAGTGTTAGCTCCTGGTCCACGGTTGTTGAACTCAACGTACCTACATGTCTTGTGGAAGCTCTCCCCATCCCAGATCTTCCATCCTTCTGGTTTGATCACATCACCGATCTCGGAGTTGATGACCACGGTGGTCGAGTACTGCTTCCACGGCCTTCCCAAGTATGACTCAACGGTTAACCTCTCTGCCTGTAGTTTCTTGTCGGGAACGATGCGGCAGTTCTGGAGGACGATACCGATTTTCATGGATAAACCCTTTTCGTTTCCGTCGGCTGTGACGGTGTTGAACTGATTCTTGTTTCCTTTACGGACAACAATCATTGAGTTTTGGATGACGGTTGCTCCTTTTCCGAAGATGAAATCGATTGTTCCTGAGACGACGATGTTTCTGTAGAACTGACGACCGTTGTTAGCGTATAGAGTGTCTTGGTAACCATCGAATCTACAGTTGAAGAGGACTGCACGGTCTCCATTCACTCTGATTGCCACGGCTTGGTGTCCCATTGGACCAGCTGTGTTCTTGAATCCCATCCATTTAGCCATGAACCCTTCAGATTCAACCTCTACACAAATACAACATTACATGTAATAATAAAATGAGTTATTTGTACTAATAAATGAATAATTATTAAGTTAGGGTTAGGGTGAGACTTACGGACTGTGCCACTAAGAGAAGTGGTGGTTCCAGGGGTCAATTTAACACTTCTGTTGTAAGTGATGACGGTCTTTCTTGCACCATCTCCGAACATGAAGATGTTGTTCTTTTTCTTGGGGATCACAACTTGCTCTTTGTAGATACCAGCCTTGATGTGGATAATGCATCGTCCTGGGTTTTTGTCGGGACAAGCATTAACGGCTTGTTGGACCGACTTAAACTGACCGCTTCCGTCCTTGGCCACCACGTAGGTTGCTTTGATTCTAGCACCACCTTCACCGCCCTTCTCGCCACGTCCAGCGTTAGCCATGAGCTTCCTGTCTGCACCCGAGATCCATCTTGGGACTCCGGTCTCGTCAATGTCTTCAAGAAGACGACGAGCAGGACCATCTGGATCGGCCACGGGAGAATCAACGGCAGGAGTGGCTCCTCCTTTGCTGGCGGGAGCTGCTCCTTTCTCGGAGGAAGAGAAGAATCCACCGGTCATGTTCTTGAATTCGTCGACTTTGATGTTAAGCTTGGCCATGGCGCTGACGACTGTGTGGAAGATGTCAATAGCGTTGCCAGTGAGAATCTTGGAGGTTGCAATGCCTTCTGCAATAGTCTTTCTCAAATCATCTTCTTCGATATCATCAAGACAATCGGTTTGGTAGTTGTAAACACCGGTTAACCATTGTTTAAGCTGGTCGAGTTTGCTACCGATCTGGTTAAGATCTTCACCCATTTCCTCAATAATGGTACCGAGATCCTCAAGCGCGTACATGAAAACTCTCTTGCAGTAATCAAGGACGGCTTTATTGTTTGGTGAGATGCTTGAACCCATGTTTCCTTCGGTTTTACCGGTGAAGTTTGATGAGTTGGTTATAGCATCTTGTGTAGCGAGGAAGAAGGCCTTGATCAGTTTGTTTGGGTCATCGCTCTTGACTGGCTCGAGTGTTTTCACACATGAGGCTTTGTCAGAAGTCGCCTGGCAAATTCCTTGAACGGCTTTCATCTGTGGAGACAGAGGAGTGTCGTTGTTTCTGTTAACGATGGCAACGACTCCTATGGCTACTCCGACCAATAATAGGACGGAGGCCACTGAAACAACAACTTTTCCTATCATTTTTAATATTTTATTATATTGTTTTGTGTGTTTTTGATATATATTTTTGGCTCCCTCCGGTTTTATTTAGAGGTTAATCGGAGAGGGAGGGGCTTTATTAGAGAAAAGCCAAGTTGTTTTAATGACTCGGGCCAGTGAACATTGCGATGGATTCTTGAAGCTTTATAGTAGCTTTAAGTATCTAAAAATAGCGACGTGCATGGAATTTGCATGGAGGGAGAGATTTACGGTCGACGAATGGCTGAGAATAACTGGTAAAGAGGGTCTAATTAACTAATGACACTATGAAATTGCTTTATTGTGAGGTCTGAAATTGGTCAACGCAAGATAAATATGGCGTAAAGTTCCTGGTTGAAGGGTGTGGTGGCTTGATTGACTAGAAATAGAAATGACATATATAGAGATAAATAACAAGTGAGTTAGTTAACAATATAATTATGTGATATTCAGGGTTGGTCCTACAATATGAGAAGTTCTATATGAAACGAATAAAAAAGTTCGAAGGCCTACGATATGTCTGAAATTAAAAATACAGTTAATTACAAATGAACTTTTAAGGCTAAAAATAATCTTATTTATTTTTAAAAGAGACATAAAGAACATACATTAAAAATATTCTCTTAGTCTTGTAAATGAACCCTTACAAAGTTGGAATCACGTTGAGAAGTTTTTTTAGTGTTTACTTATGTGTGATCAAGACCAGCCCTGGTGATATTCGTGTCTTGGTATGATATATTGACAATGTTAATAGAGAAAAAGTGTGATTCAGGCAAATGTAAAATGTTGTGATGAGTTGAAAAACTGCAAATACCCGACTAAACTAGGTAACTCCAAAAAAACTCCTTGTTTATTTTCTTAATATGAAAGCTCTTTGAAAAGAATAGGTTATCTCAGATCAAATCAATACTATGAGATTTTGAAGAAAAAGTATACGCTGCCATAGAAATGTCTAAGCAAAGTTAGCTATGTTAAAACTGGAATAATAACAAAATTACTCTGATAAGAAATCATATGATTAAATCACCAAATTACATGAGAAGACAAATTTATAAACATTGATTGACATATTGTAAAAAAAAATCATTTAAGATTTAAATATTGATGAAGGTTTTGTAACTAGGGTCTATTTTTGGTAAAATGTCTTTTTATTTGTCAATGGACAGAAGTGTCTATATCTCAAACTTTTATCTTCTTTATGAGCTTTCGATTTAAAATCTTATGATGGTGTATTATATAGTAGCAGTAGTTGTTATCTTGAGATTATTGGTTAAATTCTTAGAGTGATAGTAACACATTTAGACGACTCATGTAATGTATATAACAAAACTGCTTTACAGTTTGGCTAATCAATTACTAAAGTGTATTTTGTGGGCATTTCTCTCACTCCTACCTGATCTACAAATGATGAAAAATTTAAATTGATTTTCGTGTCTGTGTGTAAAATACATAAAACTACACAATTGCATAGTAGCTAGTAATTACATTAATATAAAGATTGTAACATCAAAAATATGTGTAGCAATAAAATGGTATTCAGTTTAGGCTAAATACGAATGTTTAGAAAAATTTCGTGGTTGACGACCTATAATGATTAATTAGCGACTCTTTGTACCTTGTCTTCTACATTTCTGTAGCCATTCAAAGGTTAGGTCAAAATGTAGAATTAAAAAAAGAAGAAAATCAACTCAAATATAAATTAAAATGCACATACATAAAATATAGAATACAAATACGTTATTAATATTAGATAAGTACATTTTTTCTCATATCCTTTCCATCCACGAGGTCCATACATGATAATCATCCATAACGTAGTAAATTACAAACATACATCAAAAGGAACCTTTGTTTATAAGATTCCTAAAATAACTGGAAAAGAAAAACCAAACGATGCAGAATATTCATCACCATTATTTTGCCTTTAATTTCTTGGATAAATATATAGATCAGTAGTAGTAAAAGGACAAAGGTGGTGGGAGCAACGAATCAGTATCTTTCTGGTTAAGTTTGGTCTTAATGTTGAGAGTGTTAAAGACTTTGTCCATACCAGTGAACACATCCACAGACTCGCCACTCATTCTCTTTCCAAGCCCAATCCCTCCTTGAACCTCTTTCAACAACGGTTTGTCGTAAATGTCATCGAGACAAGAGGACTGGTAGTTGAAGATGGAAGTCATCTTCTTCTTACACGTGAAGTAGTTATCAGCCATGCTCGATATGTCTTTTCCCGCGGCTTTCCAGAAATCTGCAAAGTCTTCCAAGGCGTTGTTTAGCTGTTTCTCGCAACTGTTGATGCAATTTGTGGCGAACTTGTCTCCCTTGTACTTTGGTTTGATTCCTGAGAGGAACTTCAAACCCTGTTTAACGGAGCTTTCTGCTCCCGTCACTATGTGACGGACCAAAACGTCGGGATCATTGCTTGGCACGGTTTTCAAGGTTATGCTACAGAGACGTTTGTCTTGGACAACGCTGCATATTCCTGCGACTGCTTTCTCGTGTTCTGGTGTAACGGCGTCACGTTTGGTTGGGACTTCGAACGCAGTTGCGGTTAGGGCGACGCTGAGAACGAGAAAGGCGAGTTTTATTGGAGTGTTCATTTTTTTTTGTTTTTTTGGTTATTGGACGTGTGGATTGGAAAGGATTAGATAGAAAAAGAGGAGGAAGAAGAAAGGGGTACATATATATAGAGAGAGGTGTTTAAATGGTTTTGCTAAATTTGAATGTTTATTTTTGTTAATTGGTTTTGACTATTTTCAAAGATTAATGGATGATCACGAGTGAATTGAGGCGTCTTTAATCTGTGGACATGCCTTGCTCTGGTAACCCTATTTCTTTCTCCTTATTCTTATCACCCCAGAGACGACACAATGTTCTTATATTTTCTGGTCCGAAATTAGGTGAGAATGAAAAAAAATGTGAGAATATCACACAAACTTGTCTATAAAATATATTTAAGATATAAGCACAGTAATATACTCCCTGTATATTATACTATTTATACATATTAAGTATATAAGCTCATAGCAGAAAATTAACAAAAGATTGTTATGCACATTAAGTTTGAATACTATATATGGAAATTAAATTTTCTGTTAGACGGCCAAAAAAGTGGTGTTGGCTAATGTAATGATATCTGCGTGAATGAAATAACTGGAATCATAGAAATAACTTAAAGATTCCAAGAAGATGACACAAACAGGTATTGCTAGTATTAAGTATCTTATCACACATGAAGATATCTCATACATGATTAAGTAAACAAAATGGTATTGAGATATTGCTGTATAATGATAAATTGATAATGGATGATGGACACAATAACTTTTTTATTATAGTCGGTCTCATGGGCTTAATTTACAATAGAAGGCAATCTCGGGCATCAAGCCTAACCTGATACCATAAGGCCCATTACGTAGCTAAGTTGGTTTCCTTG
This sequence comes from Moricandia arvensis, assembly GCA_905132765.1. Taxonomy (NCBI): domain Eukaryota; kingdom Viridiplantae; phylum Streptophyta; class Magnoliopsida; order Brassicales; family Brassicaceae; genus Moricandia; species Moricandia arvensis. The sequence goes on along the minus strand of CAJHQP010006927.1, from coordinate 18,077 downwards.
CTCGTAAAGCCAAAGCCCACGATGAATTGTTGTGAGGTTGAAAAATTTCAGCTAGCAGAAGAAAGTTTTAAAGTAATTGTGTTATTCTCTAACCCTGCCATGAAACCACATTTGATTCTATAACTACTAGAGTGACTGGTACTGTAATCGCATGTTTCAACATAAAAGTTCAGACTGCAGAAAATTTGGTCATATAAGAGCTCTCCATTGCATAATTAATGGAAGTGATTTTTGTAAAAATTTAATGCTATATATACAATTAGGTTAGAAGAAATGTAAGAAAAAACCATTCAGTATAGTCGGGTGGTATGGCGGATTTGGAAAGTATTCGAGTTTGAAATGAATAACTCCCACATAGAGCAATAGATAGAATTGTTGCTGGTGGATCGGTTTCTTGTGAAATGTATGGACCTTGACCTAACTAAGCCAAAGAAAATCGATTTTTTAAAAATAATATAAAGTTTTATCTATGAATGTAATTATTATTTTAATTATATGATTAAAATTTTAAAAATTTAAAGCTCTAACTTCTAATTTATAAATCTTTTTTAAAATTTAAGATTTTTTCTTTTCTAGAATTGGGATCGGTTCGACCGGTCTGTTTTCTAATGATGTCATTGTTTAATATGAACTTCAAAAGTTTAAGAAAAAAAATAAATAAATCCCTACTTCCGCCTAAGCTCTATCTAAAAATCAAGCCCCTAATAAATTAGGTTTCTGCGGTATATATAGTATGATGACCAAATACTATATACTGTCTGGTACTAATTTGTAAAATGTCTGGATTAACATGTTTTAATTTTTACGTTATAGTTTGTAGATTATAGATCAGTGGATGTATAATAAGAATGGCTTTTGGTCAAGCTCTTTGGGATTGACACATGTCAAAGGGTCGTCAACGCGTATGTCTAATCTCTCCTTGCATCAAAAGTGAAGCAGAAGAATGTGGGATTTGCTTTTAATGTGAGGAAGAGAGGAATGAACGCGAAAGATTTCTGTTTTAGTCTACGACAATAAAGACTCGCAAAAAAAAGACAAAGATCCACTGCATGATGTAGACGGTGACCTATGCATAAGGCAACTTATTATATTTCATTATTGCAGACAGCAAGAATATCAAACAAAAGCAAAACACATTTCACTGTCGATGGTTAATGCTAAAAACAAAATTTAGCAAAAAATAAAGAAAAGGATAAGCAAGAGTTCCCTTTACTCGCTCTTCTTTTGTTGGCTACCCACGTTTGTTTTCTTGAAATTTGTTCTGCTAATCTGGTATTTAGAAGAAATATCAAATTGATACTAAAACACATGCATGCTTTAGGTGAACATGATACCAGCATATCAGATATGAGCAGACATCATCATATGAGTTCTTTTTCATTTTATTGTGTGACTACCCCAGTAAACTAAACCCTAAATTTAATATATATATATATAAAATGGCTATATTTTCCCAACAGGGTCGGTCTCAATTGGCTCATGACTTCTCATTACATTATAGTGCTACTCAAGTGCTACTAATAAGCTTTTTAGAGGATTATCAAAGACCATTCCTTTTCATCTTCATAATGACAAAATCCAAAATCAAAAGGCTTAAAAACTATTGCAGTGCATCTCTTTTCCTTATTGACATATCGAACACTTGATCGTGGTTTTCTACATTTGTCTTTGTCTGGTTCGATATTGGAATAGAAAGTTGACCCTTGTATTGTTTTATATATGTACAGTCTTCTTCTAACCACATGACTTAACATTAACCAGATAGCTACTCTCTTCATTCTCAAAAGCATTTGCTTTTGCTTCTATAAACTGTTTATATGTAATCATTCACACTTTCCCTTTTCATTTACAACCCATTCTTTTTCTTACTGGCTTTTGTTTCCATATATGACATAATGTATTTAATTTACATGACTGTTGATTTGAATGATGAAAGCATCTTCAAGGGTACTATATTTTATATTTTAAATGCCTATAAAAAGTAAAATTATCTCAAATTAGCTAGTAAGATGAACAATAATACTCTAAATATGGAATAACACTGTTCATTTACGATTTATTTAGAGTAAAAAAATTATTTTCAAAATGATTCTTTATTTATATTTGTTTTTATTTTCCACATAGATAAAATTATATATTATAACTTACATTTAATTATTATACTTAGTATGTCGTTTGTTTTTATGTAGATGCTAATAATTATTTAGTTTTAAGCATGTTTTAATTGTGTTAGTTCATTGTTACAAGGAAAATAGAATCTGAGCATTTTTTAAGTTGTGATTATACAATAAATTAATAAATAACATAGAAGAATATATTTAGAATATTTATTTTAAAAGTAAAAATAAAGATAATGACTGGAACAAAACATTTCTCTTTTTCAAAAAATATATTATATTTATGGAATATGAAATAGAAGTAACCATTGATCTTATCTAAATCATGCATATGTAATCCTTAAAGCCAAAAATATGGTGACGTATAATATGTATGTGCATATATGTTAAAGAGGAAACTCGGTTAAGGTCAACAAACAAGTGATGAGGAGTAAGTTGAATTAATATAAGGAAAAAAAAGCAAATGCGTTCTTAGAAGAAAACGGATCGGCGACTATCTTTGAAGAACATGTCGTCGATACTTTGTATAGAGTTCTTGTTTTTATTATAGAGCAGATCACCCTTTTAATTATCTGCATGGCTTTCTTATTTATAAGAGCCGACTCCAACAATCCTTAGCGAGTAGAGTCGTTGACTTAGGTCATTATTTTTAGAAGGCATCAACGGTTGGTGAGGTGATGGCTATGGCTACAATCAACACCGCCCTCACTATACTTAACTATTGTGTTAGAGTCCTCGTGTGCAGTCCTCCACGAGATTGGTGGGATTCACCGATTGTGCATGCAACTTGACGATGAATCTTCTCTTACTGGACCGAAACACGATCTGAACAAGCTGGAGGGATTTTGAGCAAGGCCTATTCTATGGACCTCGAGTAATATAGATAACCTCTTTAATAATTGAGACAAACAAACTCTTATATTTTATAGTATTTAATAACTCAGAAAACAAATATAATACATCTTTTATCAGTTTTGTCCATGTAAAGTTAATATATATATATATATATATACTCACCTGAGTTGAGAATAATGAAAGAGAAGAGAAGATAGTAACTCGTTATATCTGTTACAAACATGACCCAAATATATTTGTGTCCAAAACAACTAATTTTCGGATTAGCATGTATATTTATAATGTAGCCATAAGGAATGTAAAAGTTTACCGGTTAACAAGAGTTAAATAGACTTATCATTCAAAGATTGCTTACCGTTAACACCAAGTCTTTTTTACATATATCATGAAATAAGTAAGATTTTACAGAGACTTAAGATCAAACACCAGAGTAAGGACATAAAACACACAACACATAAACTAAAGAGATATTCAAGAAGCTTTTGATTTTATAAAAACTAAACGATCAAATTAATTAAGTAATTATACATTCATCCTCATTGGGTTTTGTTTTATTGAGCTTCCTGAATATGAGATATAGTCTCTTCTCAGTTGGACGAGGACTGCTTCAAGGGACTCCTCCCACAACTCGCTGGCTTGGGACTCTTTCCCATGACTCGAGGACTCATCTGACTCAACCTTATTTCACCCACTTGTGGACTAAACACTTGAGACACACTCCTATTATTCTGCGGAGTTGCGCTTGAACTCGTCACCTTGGGACTACTCGTGTGCCTAAACTCTCCTCTGCTTCGTGTAATAACCTCATCAAGAATCTCTGAGTCTCCTGGATACGAGGTTGTTGATCCAATCTCCGTTTCCTGCTGACTATTAAGTATGAAAACAAAGAAGAAGCTAAAGTAAAACAGATGAGTTATATCTTTTAGTTACCGCTGCGAGATTAAAGGGTAAAGCTGGAGCTTCTTCATACTCTGCTGCGTCCAAGTCTTGAAGATGAGCTCCTTTGAAGAACCTAGTGAGGATGTATTGTCTAACGGGGATTAAGAACATGATCATTAAAGGGAACATGACTCCTGCTATTGGTATCCATGTGAGGCCAAAGCAGATCAAGAGATAAATCGTTTGGAAAACAGTGAACATTGCAATTGTCTTGAATGGAACAGTTTCAACGAACGTTGCGTGGTAGTCTTCAAGAACCCTGCAAACATAAATGAGCCATGAAAGTGGCTTCTTCAAGTTGAATGTGATGATTAAAAGATAGTGGCTTTAGTTACTTGAAGCGGCGACTTGGGGCGGTGAAGAGAAGTAGGATTCTCTCCCAGAATTGGTTTCCTGGTAAGCTCTCGATGGCCATGAAGGCGAAGTAACCCCACAGGACAGATGTTGGGATCATTTTGAGGATAGGCATAGCTGCAACGCATCCTCCTACCATTGTGGACTGAAGGAAGTTGCTTACTCGTTGCTCTTTGACTTCCACAGGTAACAAATCATCAATCTCTTTCTCAATATCGAACAGAGTTTCATCAACTGGAGCATTGAGGTTTCCGGTGAATGTAGTTGCTTGGATTGTCGATTCTTTCAGTTCTTTTAAACCCTGTAAGTGGAATGAAACTGTTCTTAGTAACTCCTTGTTTTATTGGAAAGAAAAAAAGTACAAAGTTCTTACTTGAGGTTGCTGGTATACTAATGGTGTCTGCATGTGATGATAAGCTTCTTGCATATTGTTGTAGAGTTGTCCCAAACTCGCATTCGTTTTGATGCTTCTTCTTGCTGTTGCAACCAGTCTATTACGAAGCAACTGCAAAGACAGAGAGAGAGCCTTGATCTCAGAACTCAGGAAAATACCTACAAAATAATACTGTGGTGAGTGAGTAACGTTACCTGATACTTAAGAGTTGCTAAGCTCTTGGTATGCATTGGAGATTGAGGAATGACACCATTTGATGGAGGGACTCCAAGTAGACCACACATTAAGGTCTGCAATGATTATTATGACCAATAAGCCCCAAAGAGAAATATTCAGATATGTAAATCTTTTTCTTCTCCAAATCCTTTACCAGAAACCCAAGAAGAAGCAAGTCGTAGTGGTAAGAAGAAGGCTTTCTCAAATTGAATTCTTTCTGCTGAGCAAGCTGTGAAGCAACGCTATGATCAAAGTAGTAAAGCACAGCAATCATTGACGCTGGAATGAAAGCTCCAATTATGTAGACGACTGGAACATCAAGCATCTCCTTTACTACGGTCCAATTACCATAAGCACCAGGGGACCAAGGATTTGGGCTAAAAAGTCGCCGGGGGATTCCTTTAGGAACATCTCCTGCTGGAATGTAGGAGACACCGGTCCACACTAGCACCATGAGTGGTACACCATAGTCAGCTATTAAGCTTCTGAGCCAGCCTGCTCAAGCAAGAGAAGCAAAACTGAGTCAGTAGATGTTTGTAAGAAGAAGCTAGCTCATTAGATTAGAGATATGCTCTGTTTTGACTTACCAGTACCGTACCGCCATGATCTGGCTTTTCTGCTTCTAAGTCCGGTTAGAAGAAGGCCAAAGGAGAGAACCAGAGCAAACATCCCATTAGCAAATCTCCAGGAAGGTAAGAACTCCTTCAGCTTCTGATTTTCGCGCTCGGGAATACGAAATTCATCCACTAGCCCCTGGATAATCAAATCATGAGCAAGAGATGATGAATAGAAAGCCAACATTACGGAAATGTTGATCAAAAAGGTTCCTACTTTGATGGCTTGTTGCATGAAGAGCATAGCAATAAGCAGTCCAAACAATTCTCCAGCAACACGGGTGAACCTATTGATGATGGAACAAGCTCCACATATAGCCATCACAAACAGCATCAAAGAAGTCCAAACACAAACCCTACACACACTCATTCAAACAGTGTTCTCAACACATGATTACTCTTTACAGCAAAAGAAAAGAAAAAAGGAATATTCAAAAGAGAACATACCATCCAGACCAAGCCAAGAAGAGGTCTCGTCCAAGTTCAGGTCTGGCCTTTGCAAAGTTAAACATGAAGGTATACATAATGACAGTTGGCTCAGCAACACCAAGTATAAGCAGAGGCTGACCTCCGATAACAGAGTGAATGATGCCGCAAATGGCGGTGGATGCTAAGGTCTGAACAGCCGTGAGAACTCCATCTGCGCAAAGATTTCAGGAATTAAATTTCAAATCTTTGATAAAATGATGTGAAAATAGATAAAGGTGGAAACTTTACCAGTGTTACGTTCGAGTTGTTCACCGAAAGAGATGACAGGAATGGCAGAGGCGAAGAATATGTAAGTGGTGGGAGCCAGAATCCTAAAACCAGCTTTGAATCCACCGGACCAGTCTTGCTTATAGCACATGAGTCTTCCCTTAAGATCATTCTTGATTCCTTCAAACGGCACAAATGTCTCTTCCATTGCTTCTCACTCTGTTTCGTTCAGTCAATTCGTCAAACACTTGGAGTTCTTCTTCTCTCTCTCTCCGACAAGGCAACAAGATTTTGAGCTCAAAACTATTCATAAAAACTATTTCAAACCAGACAAACCCATCTCGAAGAACATCTCTTACTTAGAGTTTAGATAAGAGCAGAAGAGAAAATGAATGCAGGAAGGGGCAACAAGGAGGTTTGTGAGAAGAAGATTGAATCTCGAAGAAGAAACTGGGAAACGATACATGGAACCAATTTACATGTTCTTGAGAGAAATCAATACTGTGTTTTTTTTTATTAATTTGATTTGGATGAGAAGAAAGTGGAGAGTCGTTGAATTTACATGAAGCTGCAAATGTATATTATGTGTGTGTGTTTCTGTCTTGTGGCAACTGGCTTGGAAGAAGAAGCAGTTGGAATCTCCATTTATATAAGCTACTCAAACCCAAGATTTATTAAATTTTTACTTTTATAAAATATATTTATTTATATGTAATGTCAATAGATATATAAACAAAAATACCAACAAACATATATATGTATCAGCATCATGATTGATGTTAACTTTTCTTAACACTAGTTTATAATTCTATTATCAATTATGGGAATTGTTATAAGATTTATGTATGATAATTTTGTATTTCTTATGAAAATTTATATTTGGTGATTTATGAAGATCTACATCTAAATTTTTTATTTGTACTATGTAAAAAGATTACTAAAATGACTATTAATATACACAAATAAATCAGTTTTTTAATAATTTAAATTCTATTTATTTTGATGTAAACATCAGTATATAAGCAAACTGTTCGGCTAAAATAATTTGAAAGAAATCTAAGTTTATCAAAAATTTGATATTATTTTCTAAAATTATTTTTTTAAATAATCATTTTTATAAATAACTTAAGTTTATAGTAAAAAGATAAAATTAAGTTTTTAAAATCATTTATAAAATATTTATATAAATTTAATTTCACACATTGAATAATAAACCTTGAATAATAATCACTATAAATTTAAAATTTATGATATTTTTTTAAAATAACTTGTGTTTAAATAGATAACACAAGTTATAGTGAAAAAGTCAAAAGGATATAATAATCTTAAGCTCCTTTTTTATAATCTAAGGTGAAAATTACTGATGAGTTAATAATGTTAAATTTATATAAAATATTTAATAATTCTAAAATCTCGGATGTGACATTAAGAAATAGATAAAAAAATTGTATTACGTGGAAACGTAAAAATACGTGAAAAACAGGGGAATGGTTTTTGGGAACTCGGAATATATTAAGGGTTACGTTACAACATACAATTACAAAAAAAAAAAATTTGTTAAAATAAATAAAAAATGAAGGTAAGTGAGATTGAGATGCATCTGTTTGGAATTATTTTGGCTGTCACACTCTGTAAATTTTCGAAGTTAAATGTTTGTTAATGTCTTGTTTATTCTTGTATGTCGTCTATAGTTTTGATAATCAATTGGTCAACTTGCATTCTTTTAGAATTTTATTTGTACTATCGATATATCATATACCTTTATCTTATAATTTTAGTTCACTTCTTCGTTTCACAGTAATTAATATAAGTTTTGAGGTTTTATATAAATAGCTAATGTAATTTTATTTTTATGACTATTTGTAAGTATATTTTATTGATTAAATTAAATGTAATAATTGTTGTTTTTGTTTTTAAAAAATAGATTAAATAAAAATAGTAATTCATTAATCGGCATGTCACAATTTTTAAAATATATTATTTGAAACATATGAAATATTAATAACTTTGTTGATATATGTGTTCACTGAAATTATGCATAGTATTTATGTTACAAAATGTTATTTTATATGCCAAATTTTGGTTTTTGGCTAAAAGTTTCGAATTTTTCTTGTTGAAACCAATAGTTTTTTAGTGGCACTTAATGCAAAATAAGGATTTTCTAAACAAGAGAAAGTGACACTTTTAATTAAGTAATAAAATAGTAGATGTTGTAGATATTATGCATCTATATTTATAATCATGCTATAGTAAGAACTCAACCAAACACACAGAACCATCTAAAGAACTAAGAATCAAACTTGACCTAACGACTATCCCATCCCGATCGATTATAAAATTCTTGAACTTATTAAAAAAAATTCGCCAATTAATTTTCTTACTAAAGTAAATGATTATAAATATTTGTAAGGATTTTGATTCAGATACGTTTTAAAATTGTCTTTCAAATGTTTGGCTGCGGTTTCGCACGCATAATGCCATAATTTAATTTGGCGCTTTTAGTCATGACCCATAAGAGATTTAAGAGTAATTAAATCAGTAAAGGCCAAATAAATAAATAGCTATGTTTTGTACGTGAGAAATGCATGGCCCACTCTTCTCCATTAATCTTCATTTTCTATATATGTGCTTAGCTTGTAATTTTGAGATATCTTATAATGTACGGATAATTAGTGATTGGTCACAGAAAAGTGTATTTTTGTTATAAAAAGCGTATTTGATTGGTCGACGTTGTTTGATGGATTTGTTACATGTAGATAGATAATGTAATTGTTTTAGGGCAAACGTATATTATATATGTGGCTACGTACGCACTTGTGTAGTTGCGTACATGTGCTTGCACATATATAACTAAATACGTATTATAGAATTTGGAAAGAGAGGTTGGCCCATGTGCTCTCGACAACTCGACGCAATCTCACAGCCACAATACAATAGAAATCCTTATTTCCCGAACTAACTCTTTTTTTTTTTTCCCCCTAAATGATTTCATTGATTCAAACAGAAATTACACATGATATGATTCTAAGCTAGCGAGTTACACCTTACAAACTCCTAGAGACTAAGCCAGCAGGATACACTTATCGAGTGTATCCCGAACTAACTCCCACGATTATTTATATCGAGTGCAGAAGTTTAATATATTTCCTGCAGTACGTGATCACTCAGTTCCTATAAATTAAAGCTTTGGAAATGACTCACATATATTTATGAATATCCTAAATATTCAGGATGTTTTATATAGATGTTGATCCGTTTAACACTTAAGCTCTTTTTGATTTAAGAAAATATAAATATATACACTTATCAAAATATATATATATATAAATATATATATATTAATTAGCTTACATAATCAGTTTTAAATCCGAGTCAAACAAGTTAAATATATTACAAGAAACTTTAATTTAGTTTACAATTTGCATATTTGTTGATTAAGTGCATATCCAAGTTTCTATAGTATATACTACTTTATATAACCTAGATTTGAAAACTTTAGTTGATTTCTCTTAACACTTTTCAAACCAAAAGTTTACCCAAAACATTAAAAAAAAAAAAACATTCAAACCAGAAGTTTACCCAAAACATCAAAAGCATATATATATATATACATATATATAATTGTGGGTGTTAAACGAATTATACTAGAGATATATACATTTGATTTACTCAAATGGAACCTTCAACCTGTACACGCAAATTTTTAGTGATGACTCAAACTGTCTACCGTTCATTGTTACTAATCGATGAACATATTTGTTCTGCAGTTTTTCTGTAATGATTTAAATGAGCAGATTAAATAAAGTAAAATATATGTAATCAACTAAATACCTAAACGGTTATTCATCACGCAAAAAAAAAAAACTAAAAGACCTATAAATGGGAGTTCTACAAGATGAAAACAAACTTGATTAATTTGTTGACAGAAAGTCAATATATGTTTTTTTTTTACAATTCACACACGTATACCATACCATGCATATATGTTTGGATCCAACATAATCGATAGATTATAACACAAGTTACACGGTAACAACCTTACTAGAGACCATATGCATGTAGACATGTTCCGATCAAAATACAATATTTTTCAGTAGAAAATCGGTAGGATATATACTTTGACAACGATAGACATTAAAAGTGTTGAAAAGCAAGTACCTATGAAAACTCCTTGCGTCAGTGAATTTAATCGGCTCTCTTTCTGTATAATGCCTTATTGCGTCATCGCATGCACATATAACCTTTTTAAAAAAGACATTGTATGCACATATTGCTTTTACAAAGCAAATTATATAATAATATAAAACACTTCTTTATTTATATTCACATATTACTTATAACTTATCTGTTACTTTTTATATATTATATATACAATATACTTACCAAAAAGATATGTGATTAAAGAATTCTGTAATAACAGTGTTAAATTATTCTATTGTTATAAATATGATCTTTAACATCTATAAACGTATAGATAGAGATATATGAGAGGAAATAGAATGATAAAAAACTTAACATCTATTCCTAATTAAACCTACATGAATAATTTTCACCATTAGAAATCTGCCAATAAACCACCAGTATCATTTGCTTTTAACTTTTATTTTCTCAAGAAGCATGTTTAGTTATATTTGGCAACCAGAACATTAATACACAGGAAACCCCACATAACATAAGTTATTTCTTTGATACAAAATATGGAGATTGTTCGTCTCATCTTCCACTAATACGAGGTTCTTGTATGTCTATCAATCACCAAGTTTGGATTAATCACGAGAAATATTGCATACACCCCCACTTATACGCATCCATTTACGTCCACGTCCCCATACAGATAATTGTACATATTTATATATGTATACTAAGTTGTTCAGAATTAAGAGCCATCAATTAAATTAAAAGTGAATATTGGACGTGAAAGAAGAATATAATAAGAGGAAAAAATGATTAGGAGAGACGAACTTTTTTTTTTTCCTTTTGTAACACTAGGAGAGAGGAACTTATAACCTGTAAATTAGTAACTAGAAAGAGGTATTAAGAAAACAATACAATAAGAGGGGAAATGGTTAGGATAGACGAACTTTTCTCCAAACATTATTAAGAAACCTATTAAATAGATGATGTAGATAAAACAAAAAGAAAAAGAGCTGTTAGCAAATAATAAGATAAATCTTAATTTCTCCCTATCCAATGGCAACTCCCATTTGAGAGCAAAAGAATATGTGATCTAGTGGTCTTGACTAATTGTAAGTATTTAATTTGTTAAATTTTAAATAGCAACAACTTGACCAGTAATACACATTTCATTTCATTTTTATAGAGAGGCCAAACAGTTGTGGGAGAAAACAAAAAAAAACATTAAAACATATATTTATTGAACAAGAAACACTAAAATATATATATTCAGCAAGAAAATTAAAGTGGGAAAGACAAAAAAATCTGTGTATAAAGCCAAAACACATGATGGGTACATAAAAAGACCGAATTTCCAGTTCATTTCCTTTGTATATATATATACTAGGGTCGGTCCGCCCTACGGGCGGGATATATTTACTTATGATTTAGGTTATTAGTTTTATATATTTTGTGGTTTGTGTTTTAGGTTTGTATTTACAAAAGATGTATATTGTATGTTTTAAAAATTGGTGAGTTTTAAAGCGAGTACGTTTTGTTGGACCTTATCAAAATTCTTCTAGTGATTGGATGTATTATCTTACGTTTGTTAAAAGTGTTGGGTTCAACCTTTTTTGTAAGGTGTTGTTAACTGGGTTTGTGAATCGTGTTTAAGGTTTTTTGTACCGAAAAATAAGATTGTTGTATGTATATGTAATTTTTTTGGTTCGGGTGGTGTGAGTATTTACTTGTTAGTCAAGCAATCTCCAAGTCTTTAACTTCTAATACCATATTTTTGGATTTTTTTTTAACAATTTTACATATGTCTATAGTTTTGGTTAATTTGTAGAGATGTTCAATCCGGATTTCGGTTTTTAGGTATTTTGATTTATAAAAATAGCAACCATAATAAAATCATAGATACTTTGATTTGGTTTTGTTTATAGACCGCCAATATTTGATCTATTAAGTTTAATACTAAAAACTATAAATATATTTAGATTTTGTAATATTTTATTAATTAGATATTAATTTTATTAAAACATAAAGAGATTTTTATATTATAACTTTTAAGTAAAACATGTTTTAAGTAGAATATTTTATGAACTGCAATTCACTAATTCCCTGAATTGTAACCTCATATTCTTTCTAAATTATCATTGATTAGTGACAACCAGCTCTCTACGTACTCCATGTTGAGCCTAACTATAATTTCTGGTTTGGCATGTCTTCTCGTTTACAGTTGTTACAACCCTTACGAAGTTATCAAGTTGATACCAGTGTGTAGACTTCTTTCATTGTTATCTACAGCTCTGGTATGTCATTATTATCATTTCAGGCTTCCAAAGCAAGCAAATCTCCTTACAATCTGTACTTTTTTCCCATGGAGATAAGCTTGCACATGACCTCAGAACAGTGAGTGTATCACTCCATGGGGCAAGTACTACAAAAGTTATGAAACCATCTATTTGGGAGATTAGATTCCCGTCTTGAAATTCTTCAATCATGTACAAATACTCTGATGCACATCTCAGTGGAGCTATGTTGAGAGGATTCAAGTCCAGCAGGAGATCGTAGAAGAATTTCAAAATGGCCTCGAATATTTTTGCTCCACTTGGGTAGTTTTCAAACTTGAATTGATATCCATCCCCATAAGCTAAAGGCTGTAACTTATCATTGCTTATGTAATGACATTTGGTAATCAAAGAAAATTGTTGCTTAAACTGGGAATGAGAGAGATGTGAGAGGAATTAGGTCTGATCTTTTCACGTGAGAATAAAAATAGAACAATGCAGAGATTAAGTGGTAGAGATGCTAAACGCCAAAGAAATATACTGAAGAAGGATTAGTAGCCTATAAAAATAAAGCGAACATTACACCTAGCAAGTTACATCCGCTCTAAGCATGCTGATCAAAAAATAAAGGCAGATCAAGTCATGAGTGTGTGTTGAAGTACCATGTCTTGTGAGAGTTCCAAAACAGATAGACCAGTAGGAGGATAGACAACTTTAGCATAATGACCTGAAGCTATGTAATCATACTCCATATCACTGATTGCATCCATGAATGCCCCTATATACATTAGCATATACACTTTAACTGAAAGCAAGAGTTTGAGCAAAAAGCTTTTGCTTCACAAACTATTAAGCAAAAGAGTTTACCGAACTTGATTCTAGTATAACACATAACATCTGGATTAAGTGTATGCCCACAAGGTACTCCTCAATAATGTAAGAAACCTAACTTATCATCGAGAAAAACAATCAGAATCCCTACAAAAATTAGGCTACTCTAAAAAGAAGCGTTGAAACAAAAAAAAACTTACAACTATTTCCGAGTATTCATCTGTTCAATGCACAACCTCCAAAGTTACATCAACCTGTAAAATGGCACCAAAAGAAGCAGTAAAGACCCTCCCTTTCATTGCTCTAAGTTGAAAAGGTATAAACCTTTTGAATAAGCAATAAATATATCTTCCAGTGAAGTATATAAAGTATGAACCTACTTGCTCACAAACATGCGTTGCATACTTCAAATCATCTGCACAGGGGCACTGATTCCAGAAATTTTCAAAACCTTCCTACAAAACACAGAAACATCACAAACCCATATTTCTAGACAGAGATATGAGATGAAGAAGCAGACACATACCTGGAACCAGATTTTGAGGTAGAAGGCGGTTCAGGAGTGGTCAACAGCGTGGAGGAGGCCGAGGGCTCGCCGCCGCCACTGAGGAGGACGGCTACATGAAGAGGCTTCTCAGAAACGGAACAGGAGAGGTTGTGGTCTGAGAGAGACGCGTGGCAACTGTAGTTACGGCGGGAGGAAAGGAGAGGCTTAATGGGTGAGGGGAATTAAGGGAAGAGGAGGATAAGGGAAAGATGTGAAAGAAGAGTGAGAGAGAATATGAAGAAGAAGGGGGGGGGGAGGCGAAACAGTGACGAAGAGTAAAGACTTCGTAACAGCAGAGTCGCAGATCGAAGAGTTAACCTAAACACGTGTCGCACTCTCTTTAATCGACTTTATGCGCTGGCATCTGATGTGGAGGGTCCAGGATAGAGAAAACACTTCTTTATATAAATAGATGATACTAGGTGTTTTCCTGCACCATGTGCAGCGATATATATTTCTTTTTTAAAAGATATATTTAAATAAATTTTGTTAATGTAATAGAATTTATTATTTATAAAAAATATTTTAATATAATTCTTTTTATTTATAAGATTAAGATAAAAATGATTTCTTTTAAATTATATATAAGAGTAGTATGTGTATATTTATAATCTTAGATAAAAATTTATTTATGTTTTGGGTATTAAATAAACTTGTACAAAAATTAGAAGTATGAAATAAAATTGTGTAATTATCAAAAAAATAAAACTAAACATAATTTCTAAAATTTCTAGATATTAGAAAGAAATAAATGTTACTCATTAAAATTATATATATTTAAAAAAAACATTGTATATTTTTGAAAATTTTGGTTTAGTAATAAAAATTGCAAGAATATAAAACTAAATTAAACTAATATTTCGAAATTAGTAAAATATTATATATTTAATTAATTTTATATTTAGATGTATTTATTTTAGTGTTGATTTATGAGTTATTACCATATTTTAAAAGTTGCCAAAAAAACAAATGAACATTAAGTGTAATTGTCCATGTCACATTTTGCCTTACGCCATGTCATCTTTCCTACTATGACATGTCATATTTTTTTAGTCAAAGTGATTCTAATGATGACATGTGACAAATCACTTTGCAAATAATGTTTAGGGGATATGAATATTCACACATATTAACCAAAAAGAAAAAACTGAACATCTCTCGTAATAGGCCCTTTGCCAACATCATTTCTCATTATTTTCCCCCTTCGACACTCTTACTATTACTTCGCTATTAGTAACATGCCATTTATATCGCTATTAGTAAGAGGCCATTTATATCGCTATTAGTAACAGGCCATTTATATCGCTATTACTTCACTATTATTTTAACAAAAATGATCACTCGTTTCAGTTTAAAATTAATATCAAAAATATTCTAAACATTTAGCATCATACAACTTGATATGCGCCAAGACAAAGAAATGTGCCTTGATATAGCTACCGATTTAGAGATATATACAGGAATACATGATATAGAATAATATATCCATTTTGTTACCTCAAAATTGGATTCAAAAGCTATAAAAATAGAAACTCAACTAGTAAAATTTTAAATAAACCTTTTGATGATGACTAGTGTTTTATATAAACTGATTTGACTAAGATCGACTCTCAAGTACAAATACGACTCTATAACATTAAAAGTTATGCACTAAACGAAGTATAACATCAAGAAATGAGGTCATCACTCATATCATGCGCAACATTTGACCAATTTAATCCTACAATTTTCTAAAATGTTTAAATATATGAAAAAGGAAAAGAAGAAATAAAGCAACTGATTAGCCTCGTTCGAAAGGACATCTCCTTAACGTTTGTGCTGAAACAATCAAAGAGGTCTGTATTACTTTGTAACTCTGATACAATTAGATGAAAACGAATGGCCCTTAAATAGCCTTACAACTTGAAACAGAAAACTAGTGGATACTCCTAAAAAGATGCAACTAACGAAAGACAACATAGAGGCCGAGAGACTCGGTCATTTTAGGGAGACACTACTGAGAGAACATAAAAACTAATTCAAACTTAACTCCACCTCCTAACTCCACGTTCATTTGCTCTAACAAACCCTCCCTTAAACTTAACTTGGTTCACAAGTTTAGTTTATCTCATGCGGAGCAAATTCCAATCTTACTCCTCATCTTCTCAAACGCTTCTCTTTTCAACGCCTTAGTGAAAATATCTGCAGCTTGCTCTCCTGATCTGCAATGCTCCAAACTGATTTCCCCTTCATTGACTAGGTCCCTTAGAAAATGAAACCTCACTCCAATGTGCTTACACCTTCCATGAAATACTGGGTTTTTGGACAGTTTGATTGTTGAAGTGTTGTCACACAGGATGACAGTGCTTTCATTTACTTCGTATCCTAGCTCCTTTAGCACACGCTTGAACCAGATGGCTTGACAGGCACATGTTGAGGCAGCCACATATTCAGCTTCAGTTGTTGACAAGGTGACTATTGGCTGCTTCTTGGAACACCAAGCTACGGCTGCATTGTCCATGAGAAATACATAACCTGACGTGCTCTTTCTGCTGTCGATGTCCCCAGCAAAATCACTGTCTGTGTAAACAAGCAACTCGCCCATTCCTCCTCTGTTGTACCAGATGCCAAAATCAGTTGTGCCTCTTAAGTACCTCAGGACCTTCTTTGCCGCCTGCAAGTGTATCTTTGTGGGACTTGACATGAACCGGCTTAGTAGGCTTACTGAGAATTGTAGATCAGGCCGTGTGTTGGTGATGTACATAAGACTCCCTATCATTTGTTTATAGAGTGTCTCGTCCACCTTCTCTCCTTCTTTATCCATGTCAATCTTATCTCCTGGCACCATTGGGTTGAATACTGCATTGCACTCTTCCATCTCAAACCTCTTTAGGATCTCCTGCGCATACTTGGTTTGAGAGATATTAATTCCTTTTGATGTCTGCAACACTTCAATCCCCAAGAAATATCTCATCTTTCCAAGATCAGTCATGTCGAATTCTTCTTGCATGGATCTCTTAAACTCCATCATCATTGAGAGATTACTTCCTGTGTAAATGAGATCATCGACGTAAATACTAACAATCAGGATGTTACCTTGATCATTGGCCTTGAGGAACAATGTTTCTTCATTCTGTGACTTCGTGAATCCTGATTTTAGAAAGTACTCTTCTATGCGGCTAAACCAAGCCCTTGGGGCTTGTTTCAATCCATATAGAGCCTTATGAAGCTTGTACACCTTATCCTCTTGCCCTTCCATCACGTACCCCTTAGGTTGTTGGATGTAGACATCTTCAGTAAGGACACCGTGGAGGAAGGCTGATTTCACATCAAGCTGATAAATCTCCCAAGACTTCAGAGCTGCAGTGGCTATAATGGTCCTGATGGTGTCCATGCGTGCAACAGGCGCGTATACTTCTGTGTAGTCAATTCCTTGCTCCTGAGAATAACCCTTGGCGACCAACCTCGCTTTATACTTGCTTATCTCACCGTGCTCATCAAGTTTTGTTTTGTAGATCCATTTTACACCGATGCATTTGGCTTCAGATGGTAGGTTGCAAAGCTTCCATGTTTTATTCTTCTCAATCGAGTTCATTTCCTCTTTCATTGCTTCCCTCCATCTTGGGATCTTCTCTGCTTCTTCAAAGCTTGAGGGGTCGGTTGAGTTTAATTCAACCATGTTCACCTCATCTTCGATTTCATTTCCATGAATGTAATCATTGAGATAACGTGGAACTCTTCTAGTTCTTCCCTCCCTGAGTTCCATATTCTGCTCAGTATGAGCTTCTTCTTCGGGTTATACGGGTTGATCAGTGCCATCATTGTTGTCTTCTTCTTCACTTTCTTCCCAAGTACCATCATCACTCCATGTGAGTTCCCCTTCAGCATGATGATCTTGATCTTCTTCCCAACTCCATCCTTTGTCCTCCTCAAATACCACATCCTTGCTTACCACAATCTTCTTGGTTTTCGGATTGTACAGTCGATACCCTTTTGATTCTTCTGAGAAGCCAAGTAGAATACACGTTGAGCTCTTGTCGTCAAGCTTTCCTCGTTTTTGGTCTGCAACATGTACGTGTGCTAGACATCCCCACACTCTAAAGTGTTCCACACTTGGCTTTATCCCAT
>CAJHQP010006926.1:0-35290 GCA_905132765.1 Moricandia arvensis | reverse complement strand
ACTCACATGTAATCCAAACTCGAAATAGGGACAATGGAAATTTCTTGGCTGAGTTCAGACTTGGTAATCTTTTCGGCTCCATCTGACATTTCGGCAAGATAAAACAAAATCACCCGCCGATTGGTGACGGTTGTCATGCGATTAGGTCCCTAGATAAAACGTGCACTAAGTGATTTATATCTTGTCATTTCATTCACATCACTTGAATAGAGGAAGGCACTAAGTCCTGATAAGGAACCATGCGTTTTCTTGTGTGTCGTTACTCTCTTCTCGCCTTTATGAAAAATAAAAGAAATAAAGAGAAGAAGTGGAAGAGATTGTTGTTCATCTTGTATCTTTAGTGAAATGAGAGGAAGCATTATATAGTTTACAAAAATGCCAAAACGTTTTTGGTCTTAGTGGAGATAGTGGTGCATTTTGTATTACCACAAAATTAAATACAAAATTAAAGAGGTTTCTTAGGTTGGTGACCAAGATTAATTCTTAACAAGAATTAATGATAATTAATGAGTTTTGACCAAGTTTTATCATCTAAAAAACTTGTTTATTTTTCTAATCAAATTTTCATTTATGTAGTGATCAATTACATAAAATAAACTTTGATATAAAAATATAGGTTGTTGGATCAATGATCCACGTACCCAAACCATTATCTAAACCAAACACAAGTCTGAGTTTACACTGACTCAACTTGGTGTGCGCACTTGTTTAGTATAAATTCACATTTCTCTATAATTGTCTAAGGTTATCAACCTTGTTAGATTTCCCACACTGTCCATGTTGTGCTAATAAAGCAACAATCTTAAGACAACATTTCTCATTCAAACAAACTTCAATTTTAACATATGTATTAAAATTAAGTTCCAACAATCCCCCACATGAATAGAAATGATTCTAAACAAATAAAGACTCGATAAAAAGACTTTTGAGAGTACAAGCGAAAAATCTACTGCAAATGAGCTGGTAGCATGTTTCATCTTTGAACCAGCCATTGGCAATAAATATTGGGTTTACTCGACCAGGAGGTGACTTGATGTCTTGAACCCCCCGAACTTTGATGTAAACCGAGACAATATCTATTGCACAGTTTCATTTTCTCACAGAACTAGGTTCTCTACTGTGTCCATTGTGGCCATGAACTATTCCTGGTTTCATGAGTGAACTTAGAGAATATAGCCTTACTTTATTCTCCTAGAAACGGCCCCATTTCACACTCATTAGGTGATTGCCATGAAAGTATTGAGTAATACTCCGCTTTAGAAGCTATGGAATCATTAAAAGCTTACATACAAGTAGCACTGGTATAATCATTCTAGGAACTGGGTAGAAACCGAAGTCTCATAGTGCTTTGGTGGATTAAGTTTGACTTAGTTTTCCTTTTGAACCTATTTTTTGGGATCTCCAATCAGTTAGGTAGAGTTACCGCCAAACGTCCTCTTTATTCATAGGCTTTACATCCATTCCTCGATTATTTTTCAATTTGATCTCGTGACACACCTTTATTAATCCAATCATTATAGGTTGTTCAATTGGATATAACCAGTTGAGATTAATCTGTTTGAGATAAATTTTCTAATGGTTGTATGTCATCTTCTTAAAAGATACTAATAACCACTTATACATAAAATTTAGTGTTTGCTCACTAATTTTTATCACATCATGAATTCTTTTTTCCAAGTTTTGAAAACATTTAGTTCTGAACGCTCTGAACATATGTTTCAAATTAATCTGTTCCACAGAGTTAATTTGAAAAATTATAATGATGTGTTATCACTATCAAGCATAAAGACAAATCCGCTTGTAGACCTTAGTTTCTAGAATCAAATAAACAATTAACATAATAATATCTTTTCAAGATTATTATGTCTTTTACTAGGATATGTAACTATAACTTTCCTGAATCCCAATTCTTTAGTTATAATTTCCAGTGTTTTACAACTTGGATTACTCATGTGGTGACCTCAGTATATGTATATAGTCCACTAGATTCAATCTTACCTAACTTTGTTAAGTATTCAAGACTTTTGGTTATGCTTGATTAAATTTTGAATCTCACACATATCACTATATCATATGGGCTTGAGAACAATGATTCCCAGAATCACAATTATCAACCTCTAGTCATAATTGTCAAACTTCCCACTAAGAACACTCTTAGTTTGTTTAAGCAATTTTTTTAAGATGAGATTTACATATCAAAATGTATATTCATGTGAAATAATTTTGATGTATATGTATGTATCATATTAATTGATTATATATCATATTTTAAAATATGATATTACCAAATATACATGTCTTTTGGAGTTGTCTTAACCCCATATAACTATTAGATTCATCATATGAATTTTTTATGCTTTGTAATGTTACAATTGTTTTGCAAACATTATGATTACAATTATTCTTGAAGTCAAGAGACTCAAACAATGTTTTTACTGGAAAACTTTGCATCACAAGCCTACCTTTATACTTGTGATTCAGCCACCAAATTTCAAATCTTGTTTTGAAAATTATATTTACAACTCAAGACCTTAAACTCTTTTAGTAAATATGTCATGTACCATGTATGATTTTTCATAATGGTGTCTATTTTAGTATTTTTGGTTTCCTTCCATGAAGGTCCCTCTGAATATAAATGATATTTGTGAAATTTCTTGGTTGATTCTCAATAAGAAAACAGTTAAGAAATCTTCACAAGATAAAGTTTTTTTTTACGAGCTTTTTGCTTCGTTTAGGCTCAATTTAAAAAAATGGTTGCTAATCTTTTTTTTTCTTTTATGAGTTTGCTTTAGATTTCTATCATCTTACAGAAACTCATATTCTAAGAAAGACATATCCATATATTCCATGATTGTATAGCATGAATATCTTGGTTATTTGATTTATATGCACCAAAACTATGGTTTAAAAAAATAATGAGGTGATATTGCGCTTTTTGCTATGCACCCCCACATTTTAAGGTATTTGTACAAATGTATATTACCTTTCCAAAGTTTATTTGGCTCCCTACCAATAAATATATGTGGTAAACCATGTTTTCCCCCACATTTCATGGAATAACTCAAAATCTCTTTGCTCTTATGCAAAACAATTTTACATAAAACAATTATAATAGTTAATATTGAATAATATTTAACTATTAGTGTTCTTCAGAGAAATCATATGCTATTCTTATGAGTCTTTCTCTAGTTTCAGTATGGTCATGAGAATAAACATCGCTCACGCCACATAAAAATTGAGTTATATGACCATCATTAATCACATGCTTATAGCATTAGACATTAATGTGAAATCTGATATATATCAGAATTTGATAGTTGATGCAATCATGTGTGGCAGACCACTATCAAACTGAATTTGGTGTGTCGACTCACTAGATTTCTTTTTAACCATTATTATCTTTGTTACAACCAGTGTAAATAAAGATGGATTATTCAGATAAAAATCAGAATTTCAATATATATAGCATACATGATTATATATGGCAGACCATTCCCAAGATGGGATGTCGACTCATCATATTTGTTGTCATGTTTATCTATATTAGTCAATCTTTAAAAAAGAATCATGAATATAATCATACATATATTCAATTCAGATTACTGATTTTCGACAAGCATACTTAATATATATGTTCAAAAGACACATAGTTATATTAGTATGTTATTCCAACTTTAGATGTCCAATATCACATCATAAGCCATTTAAACAATGTGCATAAATTACAATTGCAAATTAGATTAAATCTCTAGAATTAATAAAATTCTAAGATAACTAATTTCAATAAATGCAAAGTCTAGAAATTTAACACAATTTAATTCTCTAGAATAAATGCACATATAGTCTCAGATTATTTTAAGGTACACGACAAATAATTGAATAGAAGGCAATGAGATTGGTCAAAGATATTGTTAACAGAAACAACGTTTAGAACCAAACAAACTCAGAATTACAAGTCATATTTAATACCAAGTAAAAGCATTAGCAATTTTAACATGTAACGCTTTTTATTTATTAACTTATATTAATTAATTTATAAGCATACTATTTCCAGAAAGTTTTTGACTCATTCTTAGAAATCGAAGTCAATGGTGAGAAGAACAATGCTAAGACTTAGCAAACCACTAAACTAGTGGATACAATTTTTAATTTTGAACGAGCTGAAACTGAGTTGATTTTAATAAATAAAAATCAGAATCAATCGTATATCAAGCAAACTCATCCTGACCATTTTTTTTTTTCCAGCCATCAAACTCAACAACTTAAGCAAATAAATCATAGAAGATTAATTACCACTGAAATTTTGTTTAAGAAAATAAACAAGTATCAAATTGTGTAAACTTTTTATTCTATACCAACTACTAATGCAAAATAGTAGAATAAACTGCTTAAGGTTAAGAAGTATATTACCAAGTATTTTTCTGCTATTTTATTGAACTGATTCAACCAAATCTATATGATCACATCATATAGAACCTGCTCTTACAAACAAAAAACAACTTCACAATTATCAGATCGGTTAGCTGCATAAAAGCAATAAAACGATTTTTGAGTTAAGATTGTAAGACCTTAATTTACAAAAGGGGCACAATCTGAATAATTGTAGATAGATTATAAAGGACATTTAATAAATACAGAAATACCATGAATCAATCGAAATAGAAAATGGATTTTTGCAGAGTCGAGACTTGGTAATCTCTTTCCTTAACTCAAAAAACGCCCCGTAGTGTGACGGTTGTATGGCGATTAGAGTTCCAGGATAAAAACTACATATTTCTTCTTTTCACATCACTTGAATAAGAAGCCTATCAAACCTTTTTTCTGTTTTACTCTCTTTGAAAAAATAAAAGAAAATAAAGAGAAGAAGTGGAAGAGATTGTTGTTCATCTTGTATCTTTAGTGAAATGAGAGGAAGCCATTATATAGCTTACAAAAATGCCAAAACGTTTTTGGTCTTTAGTGGAGATAGTGGTGCATTTTGTATTTACCACAAAATTAAATACAAAATTAAAGAGGTTTTCTTAGCTTGGTGACCAAGATTAATTCTTAACAAGAATTAATGATAATTAATGAGTTTTGACCAAGTTTTATCATCTAAAAAAACTTATTTATTTTTCTAATCAAATTTTCATTTATGTAGTGATCAATTACATAAAATAAACTTTGATATAAAAATATAGGTTGTTGGATCAATGATCCACGTACCCAAACCATTATCTAAACCAAACACAAGTCCGAGTTTACACTGACTCAACTTGGTGTGCGCACTTGGTTTAGTATAAATTCACATTTCTCTATAATTGTCTAAGGTTATCAACCTTGTTAGATTTCTCCACACTGTCCATGTTGTGCTAATAAAGCAACAATCTTAAGACAACATTTCTCATTCAAACAAACTTCAATTTTAACATATGTATTAAAATTAAGTTCCAACATACTTCACGTTTTGCATGTGCTGTATTACATTTTAAGAATCTGTTTAACGTTGATGCAGGCATCATTCAAGCTTTCATGGGGATGCAAGGGACAGGCCCAGTGATCAACACAAAAAGGAAATCGTCTCGTTTGAGAGCGGGAACATCACTACAGCTGACCGTAGTAGTAAACAGGTATGGACTATTGTCTCTAATGCTGCGGTATTGCCAAAGAGTTGCTTTTGTTCTCAGTTCTGTGCATACTTGTTTAGTATGTAGACTAACCCTAAACAACTAATCATATTCAGATTTCACTGACATGGGAAACCAATCCACAAACTGTGATTATTTTCACTAAACCTAACTCAACTTCTGTTCGAGTTCTTTCTGTCGAAATTGTCAGGTCTGTATATACACTTTTTTCACTATTTTCTCAACTCTTTTGAAAAGAGATCTTTGAGATTAGCTTACACAAACCATAGGATTAGTTTCAGTAACTCCCCCTCTCTGAATTTATGTTGGAAGGAAAAAGTATGTGTTTTAATATAAAGTAAACATAATTTCATTTTGTTTTCACTTCAGATGGCTGAGAGAGCACCAAAGGGTTGAACATTTACGTGGAGCCACGTGTGAAGGCAGAACTTTTATCAGAGTCAAGTTCCTTCGACTTTGCTACAAACTTGGGAAGATGGTATGATATTCTTATATGCATTGTCTGGATCCTAGGCTTCAGCTTCCAACATTTAGCTAACTTTTTGTTATGCAGACAAAGAAATTTCACTTCTACACCCAAAGGTTGACCTTGTTATAACTCTTGGTGGAGATGGTACAGTTCTATGGGTAAAGACAACCTCACTTCACATCTTTGTCACTTTTTATAACGATCTAACATGGAAAATCTTCACACTTACAGGCAGCATCCATGTTCAAAGGACCAGTTCCTCCAATTGTTCCATTTTCCATGGGATCTCTAGGATTCATGACTCCTTTCCGTATCCTTAAATTTTGTCTTTCAACGGTTTTTTTTCCCTGGTCCGAAACCACATCATATAATATTAGTTTCGTCCCGATGGTCACTCGAACCGGGGAACTAACAACCTATGGTCTTTCATCAGTGTTTAGGAAAACTCATAAAGCATTATCTGTCACTAGAACTTTTTTCTTAACTCTTTATGATACCAGACAGCGAACAATACCAAGAATGTCTTGAAGCGGTTTTAAGGGGTCCAATAAGTATTACATTACGACACAGGTTGCAGTGTCACATCATCAGAGATAAAGCAAGGCATGACTACGAGACAGAGGAGAGCATGCTTGTTCTGAATGAAGTCACCATCGACCGTGGAATATCTTCTTACCTCACAAACCTTGAATGCTACTGCGACAACTCATTTGTCACATGTGTGCAAGGCGACGGACTCATACTATCTACAACATCTGGTAGCACCGCCTACTCGCTTGCAGCTGGAGGATCCATGGTCCATCCACAGGTAATATAGTCTTCATCATCTGCATAGGCTCATTATTTGGTTGCTTAGATGATTATTATTCTGAACTTAATGTTGTGCAGGTTCCCGGGATCTTGTTCACACCTATCTGTCCGCATTCTCTGTCATTCCGGCCACTGATATTACCGGACCATGTGACAGTGAGAGTGCAAGTACCATTCAATAGCAGAAGCTCTGCGTGGGTGTCGTTTGATGGGAAAGGCAGGAAACAGCTTGAAGCAGGGGATGCACTAGTGTGTAGCATAGCACCATGGCCTGTCTCAACAGCTTGCCAGGTCGAATCAACTCATGACTTCCTACGCAGCATCCATGACGGTCTTCATTGGAACTTAAGAAAGACTCAATCCTCTGACGGCCCTCGTGACACTTGAGCAAACTTACATATAGTCCTGACATCTATCGATCTATCTATCTATCCATCTGCATGCATATAAATAAAGATGTAAAGTGATGAGTTCCACGAGAGAATCTAGTTGTATTCACTGTTGGGTGTAAAGGAAATGTAGTATGTAGCTGTTATGAGCAATAATTATGTGGATGTGCTGATCACTCAAAGTTAATGAATAAAAATGTTTCTGTTCCCTTTCTCTATCTCTCTAAACTTGCAAATATTGTCTTACCTGATTTTGCATGCAATGATCCCATTTCCAGAATGCTTTAACGTTGTCTTAATAATAACTGCTTCACACTTCAATTTAAATACCTGGCTACAAAAGACCAGAGCATTATCTGCAACCAAAGCATTCAAATAAAAATCATTCCATGACTAGTTTTCTCAATGAGAAGAAGCTGTGGCAGATGCCAACAAATCTAACGAGTTGGATCCTTTTATTGACCAAAAACTGTTGGAGAGAAGATCTCACATTGGAAAGATGTAAGGGACTTGAGTAATATATATAAGGAACTTAGGCCAATCCACTTATCACAAATTGATTTTAAGTTGGAAGCCTAAGAAACTTATCATGGTATCAGAGCGGGCCCACACCCTGACCCATTAATCCGGCCCGAACAGTGGCCTGATCATCCCACAAATTGATGGTCCAAGAAAGCTCAATTCCTTCGAGATTGTTAGAGAATAAAAAGCATTGTCTCGGAGGGGGAATGATGGATTCTGCGAGATTAATGGTTATACGCACCATTATCTCGAGGGAGGGGTTTGGAGAGAAGATCCCACATTGGAAAGATATAAAGGACTTGAGTAATATATATAAGAGACTTGGGCCAATCAACTTATCACAAATTGGTTTTAAGTGGAAGCCCAAAAAACTTATTAAAAAATTACTTAAAAAGGAGTATGTTTATCTGCGTTATAGGTTCTAGTGACATTTAAAGTCATCTGATTCCTTTCTTGGCACAAACTGTGGTATAGAACTGCCTGTATGAAGCTTGAAAAATATCAAACCGCGCGAAGACAGTGCTTGCACCAATCAAGTAAAGTGATGCTATGTTCAGGTTAGTTTTCGTTGTAGAAAGCAATGATATGTTCAAAATCTCCAAGTGTTAAAGAATCGTTGAATATCTAATTCTCTGGAGTGTTCAACAGACGTGAAGACTACCAAAAGCCAGAAGAAGTTGTGGTAACTATTTCGCAAAAGGGATACATTTCCTAACCAATTGTTTTCTTCTTCTTTTTTCTTTAGTTTTCATCTGATGGAGTTTTTAAACCACAGTCTGTTGACAGGTGATAAAACTATTATGTTGTTTGTATAATTAATTGTGCAGAGGTTTCGATGAGGACTGTTGCACCACCGGTACCTCCTCCTGCTGCTTCAGACAATGTGTCTCTTGCCCCAACAACCGTAGTTTCATCTCGATTTGCTGATGCTACCGGATGCACTTTATGTTCGAATTATACCAGTGAGAATTTTCTCGTCCAGCCTGGAGAAGAATATTTAGATGTTTTGGACCCCGATCGACCGACATGAAATTTTTGGTACATATTTTTTAATGAATTTTATAATTTTATATAATTAGTTTAACAATATTAATATTTCTAACAAATTACTAACTTTCGTATGTCACATAGTGTTTCTAGCACACTGAAAAGTTATTTCGCAGAGGCTCATCCGAATTGAACCATAGCACCAAAGCACATTAGAACTACATTGTTCAAATATTTTGCGGTTAGTTTCTATTTTTAAATACTTTTTTATAAATTACTCTAATATTGTTTTTTTATTTTGTTTGTTTAAGAAAAAAATAGAACTGGTCCATAGCGATCAACGAAAAGATGAAGGTGACGTTTGTTGCTAAAGAAAAAACCGGCCTTAACAAAACCCCATCTCGGACTAGAAGAACCTTTGGGAGTTCAAAAGTTATGGAGCGAACTCATCAGCTATTGGATCAAGCCCCACTCGATCCGAGTGGCCTTGCATTTCTCTGCTACCCATATGACAAAGGATGAGCAAGGTACTTACCAATGCTTCACACTAGAGGCCAAAAACCCCTCGGTGGTGTTCGTCTAGATATTGTAAGTTTTTTGATAAAAAAAAGTTCCCATGCATTATATTATATTTATATTCTAACTTTCATTCTATTTTTAGGCTAAAAAGACAAAAGCACTACCATTTATTTTTGAGATTTTTGAGGCTACTTACAAGACAAAAAAAGAATGGAATTTTGTGGATCATAGGTTAGAAAGGATCTACAATGATGTGGTTGTTCGGATTGAAGAGCGCCAGACATAGCACTCTCCAGATGGGTTACCCCCGTCATGTTGTTCACAGATGAGGTGGACAACATTTTCGAGAAGGTAATAATAGATTTTTCATTATTTCTATATATCACTTTAGTTATTTTCTAAATTAATTATTTTATTTTTTATAATTTAATTTAATTTAATATTTTTTCCAAGGTTGTCCTTAAAAAAAGATCGCTGGGCAAGATCGTCTTATTCCCAGAGACGAGATGAGGAGTCCTCCCACTGCGAATGATAAGGATGCGATGAAAGCTCGCTTGGAGTCCGTCAAAGGTCCTTCTCGACGTTTAGCGGTCAGAAATCCAGAAATGCAGGTGACGTTGCAGGTCATACGACATGGACTTGGGAATCCAGATCCACCACCCCATCCACGAAGGAGAAGGCGGATTTACAAAGAAGAGCGGACATGAACAGCTCAGAGTACTTCAACGACCCAAACTCCTAGTTGCTTTGTATTTTTTATTTTTATATTTATTTTCATTTTTCTATTAAAATTAAATAATTGATATTTATAAAATATTGATATTTCATAAATTTCTATTTATTTTCTTTATTTAATGATTTTATATATTTTAAAATGTATTAGTAAAAAAAGAAATTTAGGACTATTGAAGTAAATTCATAGTTAAGTTTACGAGTCTGTACTTGTTAATTCGTCGTAATAGTTTACGAGAATTTAACATCATCTCCATGTTAATTCTTCGTAAACCTTGTGAAGATTTAACATCGACTCCCTTGTATAATTCTTCGTAAATATTACGAACAAACAAAGATGAACTTTAAAATTTTAGGACTAGTTTACAACAAAAGTTTATGAGGTGTTTAAGACGGAACATTACCTTGTATGTTGTTTTGGTCACACAAGCTGAAGTTTCCTTGGTGCGCAAAGTTCCAACAACCCGCCCGGATCACGAGTCATACATGAAGGGTTTACTCGAGTCGTCCAAGAGATCATGGATCACGACCAAACCGGCCAATGGAAGAATCAAGATCAATCCGGTTCAATAAGATTGAAGACCAAACGATCCATTCCTCTTGTCAACCAACAATCAAAATCAAACTGGACTTACCATCCTTTGCATCCAAGATAGTCAATCAAATTGTCCAGGTTCATCCATCCAAACAGAGGTTCCAACATACCTAAAATGGAGGAGCCATTCGGCCAGGTAAGGGAACATTTTGAAATTTATTATGTAATCTAACCAAATTTATTGTTTTTTGGTTTTGTTTCTTTTTTTTTATTTACAATAAAAATACTTAAGGCATTTGTTACCATATTTCGAGTCCAATAATTCAAAGCCTTTGTTAAGCCTTGCTTTAGAGTTCGAGTAGAGTCCACGTCGTTTTGCTTCACGTCCCCTAAAATGGAAAACCACATCGGATGCTATATAAACCCTTATACATGGAATTTTTTTTTCAGCTTGAATTAATATATGAGTAAATTGCCCCTTAAGCAAAAACTCTAAGTCTTTCATCGTTTGTGAGAAGCAGCCTTGAGAGCACCTTTGTCTTATCAAGTTCTGAACCATAGAACTTGTGGCGACCTCGATCCATGACCATTTATTGTTCGATCTTGAGAGTGGTACACATCAAGCAAGACCGAATCCATCTTACATTCATCAGTCTATCCATTGATACTTGTTGAGAGAGACACATGTCCAGCAAAAAAGACCCCATGTCGAGAATTCTATCATTCTTGATCCATCCCATTTAACTATCGCATAGCATTCATCCATCGACTATCTATCCACCAGTGTTTCACCAAGACGATCCTTCATCATCCTTATCTATTTCATATATTTGTTTCTATTTGCATCATATAAAAACTCATAAAACTTATAAAATCTCTTTTCTTCTTTTAGGTTATCATTCGGTCCATATTTATCCCTCGATCACTCGCCCTTCGCCGACTTCCATTGGATCCAGAACCTCTAACGAACCGATCAAGCATACCCGGATCTGTGCCCATAACATAATTTAACTCCAACTTTACAACGAATATGTATGCATGGTGTTTACGATGAAAATGTTTTAGTCATAATGGTAACGAAGAAATTACGATGAAATATATGTTACAACAAGTAATTTACGACCAATTCGTGAACATAGTTGATTCGTTGTAACATTCCATTTACGACGAATTAACTATGAAAACTGTTGTTGTAATGCATATGCTTTATTGTAGTTAAAATGGGATTATCCACTCCAAACTAGAAGGAGCTAGAAACCAACTTTACGAATACAAAGCATTGCCTTAGGGCATCTCTAACCCTACTCCATTTTCTTCTCCAAACACCATTTTGGTGTAAAATCTACTCCAACCCCACTCCATTTTCAACTCCAAAATGGAGTAATGGCTATGGTTACTCCATTTATGGAGTAATTTTACTCATTACTCAATTTTGGAGTTGAACTTTTTTTATTTATGAAATGGTCCTTTAATTCTTTAATACTTTGATTTTAATTTAATAATCCGGTAAATCGCTTCTGAATCCGCTAAGATGGATGAAGTATTGCCCAAACCGAAAAGATTGAGAAGGACCTTTTGATCTTGTGATTCCGAATTTCGTTTTGATAATATTTGTATTTGTTGAGCTTGAATATATGTATGGACATTGGAATCTTGTATGAAACTCAAATAACAAAACAAACTTTGTTTCTTCTTTCAGTGCATAATTTTGTTTCTTAATCTCCCATACGATGCATCATTTCAGCATTTGTCTTCTTTAACCGTTCCAAAAGTTGTTTATTTTATTTTTCTAAGGTTTTATAACTATTGAAACGATCATCAAGTAAATATTAAAGATAAAGAAATGCTGCATTAGTTAAGTATTTGTGGGGAAAATATTCTAATAATAGTTATTGAACCAAAATATTTATTGTTTTTAACCATTTCTTGTATTTTTAATATAAATGGTTAATTTAAATAATTATTTTTAAGAAATTTTTGTAAACATAAGATAATTTAGGATTTATAGGTAAATTCTTATAAGTAGGAAGTATTATTAATAATTATTAATTACATAAATATAGAATTGTTTAAGAAATATATTTTGGAGTAAAAAATGGAGTAATACATTGGAGTAAAGCTCAATTCCATTTTAGAGTAAAAATGGGATAATACATTGGAGATGATCTTAGCCATAGATGCCGCCAAAGTATTCAAACGCCTGAGTTGACCAAATCAGGCCGATGTTTATACCAAATTTTGATTAGGTGGTTAGCTTGTAATTAGATTAAGACGATTTAAAATAAATACTAGTAGACTTTTTTTTTGTCAACATATATTTCATTTCATAATGCCCAATGGGCTACAAACAGAGGAATTAAAGCCTACAAGGGCCCATTTAAGAATCTTGTTCGGTAAGACAAAGAAACTTATGAAACATGCATTTATCCACCTGTACTCCATCGAAAGAAACTCAGGACCACGTGGCAGAATTGGAAGCGTTTCTAGCATATTCCACCGACATCTAAACTCGCCATCGTCGGTGTCTTCTCCGTCACCATTTATCTTCACCGCTTCTATACCCATCATCATCAGACTTTAAAATACCTCTGTAATTACCCTCTATTGCAAATCGCCTGGCTAATGATCTCGTTCTTCAGTCACCATCTTCATTTACCAATAGAGAACTTGAAGGACAGAGATGTAGACCATTCGTTGCGACGTCCATAGAAGAACCTCAACTCTTCTTATCTAATCTCACCTCCACCAAGTAATCTCCCAACCTCACGATATACAATCAACGAAACACTACATGTCAAGCCCAATTTATAATCGATTGAAGTAATCGAGCTAAGATGACAAAACGAAGAACAAAGAACATAGCCTATGGAATTTGATGTAAAAAACAAGCATAGAGGATGATCCGGTCACATGAACAGATCTTTTTGATTCAAACCAAATCGAAGTTAGATGATAAACATGAAGAACATCATCGATATTGGTTTGAAGAAACACAACAAAATCGTCAAACGAAAATAAGATTCGCCTAGCGAAACTTCAATCCGATTAAACGGAAGATATTAATATAGTACAACAAAACAAAAAACAAAAAAGTGTATGGCGACCGGCGGCAAACAGTTCACCGGCCGCCGGAGAACGTTTTTAGTTTGAAGAAAACTTAGTGACAAGAAGGAGTTTCTTCTAACTTGTGTACTTTAAGGTAGTACTAGTAGTGTTAAATACTAGTAGACTTAAATTGTATATTTGTGGCTAAAACTCATATTTCATACGATAATAGTCATGAAAAATTGTTTTAAAATGGTTATACGATAGTGATCAACTTTTTGTGATATTTCGTGATTAGTTACACATATGTTATGAATAATTTATTTATGAAATCTATCTTACTAAACAAAAACATTGTTAAAAGTCAACCTTTGATTATGTGTTATACTTTTAAAAATGTCATTGCTAATTATTCAAAGGACTATAATTTCATTAAAATAATTATGGAAAACAATATTATAATACTGATCATGTTGCTAAACAATAAAAATATTAAACTTCTGTCCAAGAAATATAAACCATTAGATTCGACCTTTTTAATAATTTTCTTATTAATCTTAATACAGATGATTTGATAAATAATTAAAAATATTCCAATAATGAAGAAATGAATTTGAAACTAAGTATAACTAATGTTTGCAGGTTTAAATACTACAAATATTTAATTTTATGAAATAATTTAAGTTAACAAATTAGTATATTAGTATTTTTATAAATATTAAATTGCATTCATTTAAATTTAAATAAAACAATATACTCTATATAAATAAAATTATAGTGTCAATAAACTAATATCAAATAAGCTTATAATTAAAGGTTTATCAAAATTCTATATGACCTAATTTTTTTTAAAATATCCTTGCTAATAAAATAAATTATATATCACTACTATGGACTATAAAAGATTATTCATTTATAGAAGTATAATATAAAGATTTTATTTGACAATTATTAACAATACGTGTTTTAAAATTTACATATAATTTTCATGTTTAGATAGAAAATATATAGTAATACAATTATATAATATATCATATAAACCAAATTTTTTTTAATTAAATTAAATTTGTTCCAATATAATTTTCTGTTTTAAAAGTGTGGGTAAAAATTTCACTTTGAATTAGAACGACACAAAATTGCTGATTTACTTTATATTTTCTTTACCCTACTTTTCACAAACACACTTTAATAATTTTAAATCTTTAATATTTCTATGCTTTTGAGATGTGAGCTGTTGAAACAAAGCAAAAAAAAAAAACTTTAGGGATAGTTGGTTAAATAGTTATCCGTTTATAGCTCCGTTGATTTAAAGTCAACATGAAAGCTTTAGTAATTATGGAAGGTGTTTTAAATTGCATTTGAAGTTACAGATTCCTTTTTTGATGGTTAAATGCCCTTAACATATTCTAAGCATTTTGGATCGGTGCACGTGATTCAAATTTTTTGGTTAAAGAATAAAAATCAGGTCATGGCGACAACCAGTTCAGTCAGAAAAGCCTCTGGAAAAATTAAAAAGGTCAGCCTCTATATTTTGTTTAAAAACAGAAAGCCACCTCCATGTTCGCCTAAAACCCTAGCATACTGCCAGTTCAGTTTGATTTAAAAGTCAACATGAAAGCTAAGTGATTTAGTAATAGTATATACTTATATATGTTGGCAACAAACTTTTGTTAATTATGTAAGGTGTCTTAAATTGCATTCGAAGTTACATATTCTTTTCTTGATAGTTAAATGCCCTTACCATATTCTAAGCATTTTGGGATCGCGGTGCACGTGATTCAAATTTTTTTGGTTAAAGAATACATAAATTCATTTAGTTGGTACGTGCATTAATTTACTTTTAATAATCTAAAATGTAAAACTTTGGCAAATGCGAACGCGTCAAAACCGGTCAAACTTAATACACACGTCTATACATAAAGGTTCGAATCTATAAAAGGAGAGGAGACGGTCGCATTATATACGGAAACAGTCCACTTAAGACTCCTGCTTCATTTTGATACTCCCACTCTCTTGGCTCTCACTTCATTTTATTATATTTTCATCCATCTCAGAATGAAGCTTGAGTATTTGGATTACATATTGGTGCCATTAGGGATGGGTTTGATGGTATTCTATCATCTCTGGCTTCTCCATAGAATCATCCACCGTCCATCTTCCACCGTCATTGGCCTCAATGCCTTTAACCGCCGTCTCTGGGTCCAAGCCATGATGGAGGTCTTTTCCTTTTCTGATTATTCTATTAGTTGCCTTATTTTCATATTCTTGTACAAAACTAATCTATGTTCTTTTAACAACAAATGATAACAGGACTCATCAAAGAACGGCGTCCTAGCGGTTCAAACGTTTAGAAACAACATAATGGCGTCAACTCTATTGGCATCAACAGCAATAATGTTGTGTTCACTAATAGCGGTGCTAATGACCAGCAGCACAGGAGAACGAGCGGTTTGGTTTGTGCATGGACACAAAAGCGACTTAGCCTTCTCGATCAAGTTTTTCTCAATCTTCGTTTTCTTCTTAGCGGCGTTTCTTCTTAACCTCCAATCAATCCGTTATTACAGCCATGCAAGCATCCTCATCAATGTCCCTTTCAAACAGCTCATGTTCGTTTCCTCGGGTGCTCATAGCCTTATGGTAAACCAAGACTATGTGGCTGCAACGGTTAACCGTGGGAGCTACTTCTGGTCGTTAGGACTAAGAGCATTCTACTTCTCATTGCCTTTGTTCCTATGGATCTTTGGTCCGGTTTCGATGTTCATAACTTGTTGCGTTCTTGTTTCTTGTTGTACTTTCTTGATTTAACATTCAACTCGATGGATTGTAGTGTTGGAGTTGCAGACTCAGAGGAGACTGAGACTAGCAGCATAGCTGAAAATGTGTAGTAAATAGTTGAGAGATTGAAGTTATGTTTATTGGCTTTAACAAGTTGTATCGATTCAGGTTCAACGGGTGTTGAACCGAGTTTTATGAGGTCACTTTTTATTTGTTTTCTGGTCAACCCAATTAATTGTTCGAGATCTCCTTTGAAGCCTCTAAACTAGTTTTAGTGATGAAACATCTAAACTATTTTGAGTCAAAAGTTTTTAACTCTTCAACTTACAAATTGTTAAAATGTGTCATTTTCCATCTTTAATTTGATCTATTTTAGATGAAGAACAACTAAGAGGTTATAGTTAAAGGTTTTATCATTAAAGACTTGTAAAGTAATTAATAACATGTAAAATTTTATGAAAATTTATAAAATCACTAAAATATAATCACTTATACATTTTAAAAAAAAACTTTATAACCAGTTTATGAGCCACTAAATTTTTTCAGCTATTTTGATAAACTTTTATAAATGGTTATAAGGATTTTCAATTATTTTATAAGCATTCAAAATTCCTACTACATTTCTTATCAACTTGTATATAAATGATATATAAGCATTATAAATTATTTTATAAATCCATATAAATTATACATTATCTTATCACTCTATAAATAGTTTAAAATTTTATAAATACTTTATAACTCTTATAAATGATTAAATTTGTTAATAGTATTATAAACTTTTAAAACACTTATTACAACTAATTTTTCTATAAATGACTAAAAATTCTTTATAAATGATTTTTATATGCTTTTATAATTTATTATTATGAAATTTTAGCCAGATTACAAGCTTCTATAAATAAATTTATAACCTTTTATCAACTGTAGTGATTTATATAGGGTTATTAGTAATAAAATCAGTCAAGTATTTTTGAATCGGAAGAAAAAATTTCAACTAATATTTTAACTTTTTAAACTCCCATTTTCAAATAATATATGTCATCCTCTGTCTTATTTTAGAAAGAAAACAGTTAAAGATTTAAAGCGGGAGAAATTTATCGTTAAAGAGCATTTACAATTAGATAAAGTTTATAAAGTTATTTATGAAAGCTTGTATTGGTTATTAAATTTCATAAATAAAATATTTAAGAGACTACAAAAACATATTCCCCCGTTTCAAAATGTGGTATGTTTTAGAGTTCTCACACATATTAAGAAATATGTTAAATTTTGATTATAAATTATTTGTTTTTTTTGTAATAGGTTATTTTCCTTTAGCCAATCACAATTCAATAAACATAATTAATGTTTTCAATGTTTACAATTTATCATCATTATATGCATTGAAAAGATAATATGTATCTTTGAAAAAAAAAATATTTTTTCCTAAAATATGAATCATTTTGAAAAGAGAGAGTATAAAACTATTTATAAAGAGTAAGTGTTTTATCTAATTGTAAAAGTTGTAAATTAGATTGTATTGCTCTTTGCAAGCTTTCCAACGAAGCTAATAATTCAGTCATGACAACTGCCGCTTTGATCGGAAAAGCCACTGGAAAAATCAATGAAGTTACCCTCATTATGTTTAAAAAACAGAGTTCCACCGGAAGAATTTAGGAAAAAAACAGAGATAGGCAATTGAAAGGCTCGCTGGACACCCGGCCACTCAAGGAGTGACAGTAGTCTCCCTTGTGAAGCAGAGTTTCAGAGAGCTCGGCGAAGGTGGAGACGGACTGATCTGAAGGCCACCTCCATGTTTGCCTAAAACCTCAGCAGAGCGCCAGTTCAGTTGATTTAAAAGTCAACATGAAGCTTAAATGATTTAATAATATACATGGTGGCAACAAACTTTTGGTAATTATGTAAGGTGTCTTAAATTGCATTTGAAGTTAAATGCTCTTAACATATTCTAAGCATTAGGGATCAGGGCACGTGATTCAAATATTTTCTTTAAGGAATAGAAATTTAAGTATTTGGTACGTGCATTAATTTACTTTTAATAATCTAAAATGTATGTTTTGGTAATAAAAAACATTGCCAATGCGACGCGTCAAAACTGGTCAAACTTAACAGCTAGGGTTCGCTGTTTACAAGTGGAGGTTTGCGTATATATTAATACACACCGTCCATACATAAAGGTTCAAGTCTATAAAGGAAGAGGAGACGGTCGCATTATATACGGAACAAAGGGCATGTTTATTGCAGGTCTCTTAGCATGAGGTTCTTAGCTTTTCTAAGAGACGTATCTTAACTTTAACTAAGAAAACTTAAGAAACCGTCTCTTAATTAGAGACCTAAAGAGACGTCTCTTAACGGGAAATTAAAAAAAAAAATTAAAAAAAAAAAAAAACCGTGAAGTTATAAGTTAAGAACCCGCTTAAGAGACCGTGGATAAACATGGGCCACCTCTACTTCATTTTGATACTCCCACACTCTCTTGGCTCTCACTTCATTTTTATTTTATTATATTTTATTTTACTAGATCAATCTCAGAAATGAAGCTTGAGTACTTGGATTACATATTGGTGCCATTAGGGATGGGTTTGATGGTATTCTATCATCTCTGGCTTCTCCATAGAATCATCCACCGTCCATCTTTCCACTGTCATTGGGCCTCAATGCCTTTAACCGCCGTCTCTGGGTCCAAGCCATGATGGAGGTCTTTTCCTTTTCTGATTATTCTATTTAGTTGCCTTATTTTCATATTCTTGTACAAAACTAATCTATGTTCTTTACAACAAATGATAACAGGACTCATCAAAGAACGGCGTTCTAGCGGTTCAAACGTTTAGAAACAACATAATGGCGTCAACTCTATAGCATCAACCGCAATAATGTTGTTGTTCACTAATAGCGGTACTAATGACCCGCAGTACAGGAGAAGATCGGTCTGGTTTGTGCATGGAAACAAAAGTGACCGAGCCTTCTCGATCAAGTTTTTCTCAATCTTCGTTTGCTTCTTAGCGGCGTTTTCTTCTTAACCTCCAATCAATCCGTTATTACAGCCATGCAAGCATCCTCATCAATGTCCTTTCAAACAGCTCATGGCCGTTTCCTCGGGTGCTCATAGCCTTATGATAAACCAAGACATGTGGCTGCAACGGTTGACCGTGGTAGCTACTTCTGGTCGTTAGGACTAAGAGCGTTCTATTTCTCATTGCCTTTGTTCCTATGGATCTTTGGTCCCGTTTCGATGTTCATAACTTGCCTGCGTGCTTGTTTCTTTGTTTTGCTTTCTTGATTTAACATTCGACTCATGAATTGTAGCGTTGGGGTCGCAGACTCAGAGGGACTGAGACTAGCAGCTTAGCTGAAAATGTGTAGTAAATAGTTTGAGAGATTGAAGTTATGTTTATGGTTTCTAGTCAACCACATTAATTGTTCGAGATCTCCTTTGAAGCCTCTAAACTATTTTTGGTGATGGAACATCTAACTATTTTTTAAATCAATATTACTATTCTACTAATATTTTAATTTTTAAATCTTAGTTACAAACTGTTAAGATATGTCATCTTCCATCTATAATTTGATCTATTTTAGAATGAAGAACGACTAAGAGTTTATAGTTAAAGATTTTATCAATAAAGACTTGTAAACAGTTTATTAAACATGTGAAATTAGGTACAAATTTATAAAATCACTAAAATATAATCACTTATACATTTTTAATAAACTTTATAACAGTTTATAATTACTAAAACTTTCAAATATTTTTTGATAAAATTTTTACAAACGATTATAAGGATTTATCAATTATTTTATAATTATTCAAAATTCCTACTACATTGATTATTAATTTGTATAAAAATTATTTATAAGCGTTTATAAATTATTTATAATCTTTATATATTATTTATAAATCTGTATAACACTATATATAATCGTATCACTCTATAAATAGTTTCTAATTTCTTATAACTTTATTACTCGTGTAAATGATTAATAATTTATTAATTGTATTATAAACTTTTAAAGAGCTTATTCTTTATTTTTGACTCTTACAACTATTTTATTTTATTTTGTTAGTGATTAAAAAGGTCTTTAGTAAATGATTTTTATATTGCTTTTATATGGGTAAACTACGTCAACTAGACTTTTTAAAAAGCTTTTGTCAGCAGAAGACAAATATCAAAGAAAAAATGGACAAAAATAATTTTTTTAGAAATTAATTCTGAAACATCACCCCTAGAAAACTCATCATAATTTAAATTTAAGTTTAGATTAGTTAACCAATGAATATAAATGTTAAATTAATTTAAACAAAAAAAAAAAAGAAACAAAAACAACAAAAAAAAACACCGTTTAATAAAATGTATTTTGAATCATTTTTAATTTTGGTGGACAAATATGTCTACTTAGGGTATTTGTATACTCCTTTGAATTGTATTATTATGAAACACAAACCGAATGACTTGCGATCTGCAACCTAATCGTGCGAATTATCCCAAAACAACTAGGGGTTGTCCAAAATGAGTTATATATGCATTAGCTAGCTCAGGTCAGCCTCAATTTTCACGAGCACAGACTCTATATTTTAGGCTCAGTGATAAATGAGTTTATTGATCGAGCTAAAACTTAGATCACGAATTATATGAACGAAGCTATAATGACATGAACAAGCTCATGAGCTTAGTCATTTTTATACTTACAATTATATATATATAGTATATATAATATTTTGGATAACTTCTATTATTTCTTATGTAAAAAATAATATTTTCCTATATTAATCGTGTCTTACCTTTAAGATTAGAAATGTAAATCTAATCTTATTAAATATAATCTCATAAATTAATCATAATTATCTTTTTAAGATTAGCAATGTGAAAATCTCTAATCTATTAAATATAATCTCTAAATTAATCATAACTATCTTTTAAAACTAAAATGTAACCTATATATAATGATAGAATTAATTTTTTAAACATATCTATAACTTTTTGAGAAGAAAGAAAATAGATTTTATAGAAATGGTTCTGTTATAAATTATCTAACTCTTCTATATAAACTCACTATTACCTTATCATCTTTCTCACAAACTTTGTTAATCCAAATTTATAATCTTTTTATTTATTTTTATGTTTGGACATATGAAAACTTTGAAGATGAATTGTCTCAGATTCCTCACGAGGAATAGCGTTTTGGATCATTGCTTATAGCTTAATTATTTTTAATTGTTGATTTCTATTAATATTAATATTAATGTTTAGATTTTTAATATTTAAATTTGAATAATACTATAGAAGACTATTCAAATAGTTATATATATATATATATATATATACATATTAAATTGGAGTTAACTCATTAAACTTCATGATATAGATGATCCGAATTCGTAGTTACATATTAAAGTCATAATTATAAATGAGCTGAACTGAGCTAATTCACGAAATATCTGAGTTCACTGTGACCTGAACTGAGCGAGCTCATTTTGACACCCAAACACACAACAACAACCTACGACGTATAACAACAACACTCGTGCTTGTAGATGCGATGAGTGGGCTCGGGATCTGAACCCTAGACAAGTTGATCGGGGGAGCTTCATAGAGCTGCGAAGCTCGGCGGAGAGAGGGAAATGAGTTTTGTTGGTGTTGTGTGATATCGCACGTTTCGTAACAAGGGTTCTGATAAAACGCCGTTGTCGAGGTCGTAGTGGTAGATTTTCTCTTGATCTTGCCTCAACTTTGGGGTTTCTATAAAAAATTTGTCACAAAAATAATAAAAATAGATTTTATTAAATAGTATAATATACACTTATACATTTTTGGTTAACTAATCATCACTTATTGTTTAGAATTATGAGA
The DNA here is from genome assembly GCA_905132765.1 of Moricandia arvensis. NCBI lineage: Eukaryota > Viridiplantae > Streptophyta > Magnoliopsida > Brassicales > Brassicaceae > Moricandia > Moricandia arvensis. The sequence goes on along the minus strand of CAJHQP010006926.1, from coordinate 13,028 downwards.
TGGAGTTTGGTGGTGAAATTTAAAATTTTAAAATATAAAAATAAATATTAAAAATTCAAATCAAAAGGACTATTTCGATTAATTTTTTTCTTGAGTGACATTTTTGTGACAAAAACTTAAAAAGACTATTTAAAAATCATTTAGGCTTTGTACATTTTATTCAAGCATATTAACTATCTATTTAACCATAGTTCAACCAATTAAAAATAATCTTCTTTATGTAAAAAATCATTTTAGCTTAAAAACTAATAATTTTATATTGAAAACCAAGACACATCATCTAATTTGAAACAATTTTTTTCTAAAGCGAAATCTATTAAAAAGGATGCGTGGTACTAAAACTATAATTTCATTAACTAAATTTGGTAAGTAAAAATTTAATCATGTTATCTTAAAATGAGGATAAAATCTAATTGTCACTAAAAAATCATGGCAAATAATCATAAAATAATTAGTAATAACTCATAGCTTTTTGATTTATATTTTTTAATGATTCATTAATTGAGTAAAAGAAAACTATAGTTAGATAAATAAAGAAATGGGGTTATTGGTTTATGAATTTTTAAAATTTTGTTAGCATCTTTTGTTTTTTATTTATAGATTTTAAATCTATGTAAAATAATTTTGTTGATAAATTTTTTAATTCACATTATGTTTTAATTCTATAAAAATTTCTTGTCATTAATACATAGATTCTCTTTAATTTTACTCATAATATTTAATTTTAGAAATACTATATCTACTAATAAGATTCTTAAAATTATGTAACAGAAAATTCATACACACAAACCCAAATTTTTTTTATTACATTTTGATAATGAAAAAAAATTATAACAAAATTATTAGAAACAACAATCCGAATTTTTTTTATCTTTTATATTAACAAAGGTCAAGTGGTACAATACAAAATATCAAACCAATGATTATTAAAAAGCTAAATAATTATTACATCTCAAATAATAATATTTCATGAAAGAATTTTTTCTTTTTAATAGAAATCTATACATATTATTCTCGAATGGAGTTTTACAATACATATCAAATCTATATACTCAGTAACAATCAGTGATAATTTATACAATTTTTTATACCAATTCATCAAATCTACTTAATTTTTTAAAAATCTTAACTTGTAAATTTTTAAAAATTTCACACAAATTCTAGTTTAAATTAACCTCCAAAGTGTTATATAAAAAACAAAAGAAAGAGGATTTGACTGTTGAATTATCGGTTATTCATATAGACTAACCCATGGCCGACATGTGCGGCGCACAAGCACAACAAAGTATTGAGTCGATTTTTGCGAGGTGCCCCTCATTAAGATAGAACATGACACGTGGAGACAACCCATTTGCACAAAATCATATTTGATAAGGAAATAGATCATTTTTCATCAAACTCAAACCTTCCACAAACTCAAATCACCACCAACATCTTAAAACACATTCAACCATCTCACTACCATTACCCGAGACCTAACGAGCGAGAGAGAGTAGAATCAGACGTAGGACTCAGTCAACACTCAAGAGCAATGGCATCGATGACCATGACAGCCACATTCCTCCCGGCCCTCGCTAAGCTTCCGACAGCCACCAACGGACGAGCCTGTCCGTTGTCACAGAGCCAACTAGGAGAACACAACAGCTTAGAAGTCAAGGCCAAGGAGGAACAGAACAGCACCACAATGAGGAGGGATCTCATCTTCACCGCTGCAGCTGCAGCCGTTTGTTCCTTGGCTTAAAGTAGCCATGGCTGACGAGGAGGAGCCAAGCGAGGCACAGAGGCAGCTAAGAAGAAATACGCTCAAGTTTGTGTCACAATGCCCACGGCCAAGATCTGCCGTTACTGATTCAAACAATCTACCTTCATGTATCTCTTCTCTCTTTCTATGTTTCGGTAAACTTTCTCAAAATTTGGTCTGTAATCATATATTATTTATGATTTTCAACTAGACTTATCTCCTTTTCATTACAAACAAAACGTGACAGAAGCATTGCATAGAGTTTCTGAAAACTATTATTATTACCAAACCGTACTACTAGGTTATAACACCAGACAAATCCAACGTGAACTAAACAAATACTTCTGTGCACAAGACACACCACAGGTCTGCTCAGACTTGGCACTCTATGAACTCGTCAGCTCTAGAGCCATGTATCACGCTGGATGATCGCCCAAAACATGAAAGAGCGATAAATCTTGTTGAGAAGTAACTAATTATATGCATCTTCTTATCAGGTTTCGTTTATATTTATATATCAAAAATACTGTGTAAAGATCCTTCCACCATGAACTCTGTTAAGACAACCTTAAACATGCTACACAACCAACAAACAGTGTCACATGATCAAATCAAATAGTCATATACCAAAGGATAGCTCCATCATTACAGCATAATGTGGATCATGGTATGGATTTGAGGATGCCCATCCCTGCATGATTCTAACCAAATAAAGAAATGTAATAACATATTGAAAGAATATCAGCTAGAACATATATATATATATTATTGGAAAATACAACGGTTTGGCTAACAGTTGAGGTGATGAGGTGGTGTACAGCAGGATGCACAATTCTTGACTTTTTTCACTGTAGTCTCCAGCTGCATGTGGAATACACAGTAAAAGTATTTGGGCAAAAAGAAAACAATGGTGCAAATCGCAAAACGTAAGCATTTAGTGAACTCCTTGACAATGCACCTGATTGTTATTGTGACTAGAGACTCCGTGTTTACCATTTCATCTCGATTAGATGGTGACTTGACCCATTTGATGACTTATTTCAGCTTCTTTCCACGAAAGAGTTTGCATTACAAGCAGCAGCAGCACGCAGCAAGGGTTTAATACTGTAATGGACGATGTATAATGATGATGAACCTCTGTAACGATCTGATTCTCACCGTCACATTTTGAATGCATGTGTTCACTTCCCTACTAAAATTGTCAATATTTTTGTGACAATCCGTCCCGCGGATCCAGGCTCGCAGTGCTGCAGAACACCGATTCTAACCTCTGCGCATGCCTAAGTCCTAAGCTGTTCTCTAGATAGGTTATTGCATATGATTGTGGCGTTTCTACTAATCCAAGATCTCGCCCTTGTAACAGCTTTCCATATGACAAGTTGTCACCATTGGTCTGCACTATAGAAATTTTGCTTACAGTGAGTAGGGTTCGGTGCTATGCAGAACTGAGCCTAGGTCGCGGGGACGAGTTGTCACAATTTATCCAATTTTATCAGTCAAAGGGCACAGCACAGAACTACATAAATCGTTAGGATACAGCAACTTTGAAACTCAGTGAAACGATTCATCAACGAGCAAAAAAAAGCAAAACCAGAAACATTCCAATGATTGAATTCACCTAATCAGATTGAAATTTCACAACTTTGAAACAAATTGAAAGGAGACAGAACAGGAACCTAGAACAGAGGTATAAGCAGCTCCATGCAATCAACCACGAATTGATGATACTCAGTGATTTTTGAAACGTACATTCAATGAAAGAACGAACTGACCTTCACGGAGGCGTCTACTCTGTGATGAAGGAGACGATCTGAGCAAGTTTTAGTCAGCAGGAGAGAAGAAAATACAAATTTTATGGAATTGAATTGAACTGAATTTATTTTATATTTGATCTCGTAAGAATTAGGGCTCTGCATTTTATCCGTTAAATTTTATTTGATTGTTATTCGTTTTGATTTGATTCTAAAAATTCAGATATCCGTAAATTATAGACAATAAAATAAATATTAAAATTCAAATATCGTTAGAAACGAACCAAATCATAATACTTAAAAAAATAGAGTCAGATATTCTACCCACTCTGACTTTTATAACAAATATATCTATATACATATATAATATAGAATTTTAAATATATTTCTTGTCAACCTTTTTTTATTGAAAGAGTCCATGGGCTTTTACATAGATTCGGTTACTTATCAGAGGTCTAAAAATTAGCAAAGATTATTCAGCAGAAAAAGAGTCTGAGGACCTACACGAGAAGACAAAAGTTTACGAAAACAGCTAGAGATTGATGGTTAGACGAATCAAAAACTCATCAGACTGAACTAGAAACGTAGAGATGAAACTTTACTAACATAACACAAAAACATCGCTTTGCGAAGGATAGTCTCCATGACGCGTGAAGCTACTCGACCGAGATCGAAACATATCCTCTCAACCAAAACAAAATCTGATCCTCTTCACCGAGATCGCGAACACCTCATAAACAAAAATCTGAAATCTCGTACTCTCCTTCGTAAAAGATCCTAGAGTGAGAACGAAGAAGAGAGAGAGAAGCTAGAATTTTAAATATAGTTATTATTTTAGCATATATTTTACTAATATATATTTCTAAATTTTTTTATAAAAGTATTAAATTAAGAAAGGAATAACAATTTTTATGAAAATATAATTTTTTCTACAAGTTGGGTTTTATTAAAAATTGATTACTTTTAAAAATTATGAAGATATATAGTTTTACTAGTTTTTATTTTTTTATATTATGTAAAATATAGTTTTGGGAAAAACAAATCGGTAATTTTATTAGATTTACTTGTATCAAACAAAATGCATAAGATATATGTAAGATTCACAAATATTCAAAAAACGAATATCAAAAAACTGGATATCCGTATTTTTCGAAGCAAAACAAATTGAAAGTCAAACATTCGTAAATATGAAACAAATCACAAATATCTATTTGTTCATCAATCTCTATAATGGAACTGATCTGAATTAATTTTTGTTTCGTTTTGGATTTGGGATGCCACGTGGTTGCCACGTGAACAGCGGCAACATAAATACTTATCATACTTTGACTTGATTTAGAGAAAGTTATTGGAAGATGAATTGTTTACAATTATGATTTAAGAGTTGATAATTTTAAAAGTTATGTGAATTTTAAAAGTATATATGCATTGACTTATAAATTTGATCAAAAGCTTTCTTAAATTGATAAATTTTTATGAATTTCTATTGCTTTTTTTCTATCATTCATTTTTGTAAAGTAATAAATTATTATAATATACTATATATATATATTATATAATATATATTTCATTCTATTCTAAATTATATGGTAATGATTATTTGTTTTTCTGTAAAACCTGTTTCTTTTGTTAAAAAATTAAAATAATAATGATACATAGAAAATTATATTAATATGATAAAATCAATATTATATTAACAAATTTAATTGCATTATATATTGTAGGCATTCTATGTTATTTTAGTTTTACTAATTAATAATAAAAACAGATAAATATAATTATATATTCAAAAAACATTACAGAAATTTAATGTGAATAAATATAAATATAATGTATAATGCAATATAGTATATAAATATAATTATATATTCAAAAATTTAAGATTCAATTTTAGACATATAGTTCGGATTGAAAGTTCAATAGATATTTGGAAAGAATAACTATTTGTTTTCTAGTTTTTTATCACATGAATTTTGAAAATCTCATGTATATATATCATATTTTGAAAGTTTAACATTGTGAGTAAAATATATAAAGTTCATGTTTCAATAATACTAAATTTAGTTAAAATCAAAAAAATTAATATAAATTAAACTTTTTGAATAGCAAGAGTATTGAATGGATTTGAAATTCTTAAACCAATACAATAGATTTCTATCAAATATTGAATTACCAATAACAAAAAAATCTCAGATTTTTTCCAAAGTTCATAAGAATTCACTTGCAAGAAGAAACCCTTTAGTTTTTTGGGAGATATATTTGACATGATAATTCGATTGTGAGTGGCTGTTTGGGCCTATAACAGGCTTCGGTCTACCTATATTATAAAGCTCATTTTTTCTTTCAACATCTTAAATTTGTTGACTAAAAAGCAACTAGATTGTTAACTTTTAGAATCAAATTATTTGGAATAACTTATTCTATTAATTCTATATTTTTATTATTTAATTTGACGATATTTTATAACAATTCTAGAAAATGAAAAATACACTCCTAAAATTAACATACGAAATTAATGAAATAAATACAATCTGTTTTCCGAAACCCATCTTTTATTCATCTTTTTCCATCCACTTTTATTATAATATTTTATTTCATTGTTACTACTTACAAGCCCATATGATTTTGTAAAGAATAACTCTTAGTTGTAACACTGAGTAACATAATATGGCAATGGACCAGAGTCTAGTTTTGACTCACATAATCATTTGCATGCAAGAAAACCAGTAGGACACTGTATAAGATGTACGCAATAAAAACTACTATTAAGTAATGTTGTGAATTACATGATATTAGTAATTTATCTGGGAGCAGTTATTAGTTGATATGAATATAATAATGCGTTTTTATAGATTTATTTATATTTATAGATATACACTAAAGTATAACAAGATAAGACAAAATATGATGATTTAATGTATATGAGATATAACAGAATTATGGAGTTATAAAATTTTGAGCATTAATATGGTTTATTATATCATTGTGTATATAAGATAGTTTCAAATATTTTAATTGTTTTAGATATAAGTTTACTAAATCTCATTAGATATTAAGATAATTCTATATGAATATAAAACGAAAAAATTATATAACTATATTATAAAATGTATCATATAATATTAATTTATAATAGATACACTTATAAGATTCCATGATTTCTAAAAATTTATTACCTTATTATTTTATCGATTGATCATAGTTTATTAGTCCACTTACCAAAAAAGTTATATTATATGTGTTTATTATTCTATAAAGTATAATTTATAGAGTTTCTACTATAGTATGTATGTAAAAAGATAAAAATTTACTTTTCATAATATATAATACATACAAACTAAAAGTGGGAAGAATGAAAATAAATAAGAAAAAAAACTTAACTAGAATAGAAAATTAATTTTTAATTATTACAATGGCTATTTATTCAAATATAAATCAAAATTTTATTAAATTTGTGACTGGTTACAACTTTATAGAATTGCAAAATCATTCTATTATTGTACTAGCTATCAATTAAAATCACAATCATCATGTTTAGAGTTATCTATTCTTCTGTCAAATCTTTCTCTTCTTTCTTGAGGTAAGTAAATCAATTAGCTTTCTTTCAAAATATGTTTGGGATTCTTGGCTTCCCTTTTATTTTCATTTTACTCGATGTACGTTTGATTAATTTTTCTTTCTGTTTGTACATTTCTAGTTATAATTCAAATTATAATTATAAGAACATTTTTGCTTACTTTGATACTATGTAGAACCTCACTAGTCAAGAAGGAATTATCATTTCTGGCGGAAAAGAACGGTTCTTTTATGTATTGTTGATGATCAAATAAAGATGTGATTCTTACCTTTTTTGAGAAAATTATGGAAGAAAAAAAAAAGCTAGAGAAATGATGAAAAAGCAGCACGAGTCACTTCATTGGATTCCCTTGGCAGATGTTATCCTCTGCATCGATACTGTGGCCATCCCCACTAACCTCTTCACATATTTCTCGTCCCTTTCCTCTCACTAAATTTTAAAACATGTCTATATTTTATTTTCTAGCCAGTGGAATAACAAAATAATAATTAAAGCCTTAAATGAAGTGTAACAAAAAATGTTACCAGCTTAATTAGAGAAGCAATGTGGATTAAAAAGTGTACCAAACATTTTAAAATAACATAAAGATAATCTTTTTACACAAAATATAATTTAAACTTATTTGTACCTAGATAGGATTTATTTTGATCATTATCTCTTTAGTTAATAATATCTCTGCCAATTTTTTACATATCCAATAAAGAGGGGAATATACCAGAAACTACTTTCTTCTTTTCATTTTTATTATGATTAATAGTTTGAGAGAGTCACAAACTGAGCTCTGTAAACTTGTAACTAAAGATAGATCGTTGTTGTTGTCTTAATGTTATTGGGACCTAAACTCAGTGTGATGTACCGCGTAGAAAGCGACTGTTTATGTCTATCAAATGCACGATGAAAGTGAACAAACTGGCGATGAAACGATACGTTAGGTGGAAAATTTACGAAAACCGACAAAACTAGCCCAGAACCTAAAGTCACGTAGCAACCTAACACATGTTAATCAACAAAAATATAAATAATACTTCAAAATTGATGATTTTTAAAAAAATTGTTTAACTTTAACTAAATAATGTTTAATATTTTAATGCAACTTTAACTTTATCAAAAACAGTTTAACTAATAATATATTTTTTAATCTATTTTATAATTAGTTAATAGTTTTTAATTTATATTTTAATCACACTTTTAAATTAAAAATTAATTTTTTTTAATAATCGTGCACTTTCTTAAAATTTCAAGTATTTAAAAACCGAGGGATAGTAAAGAGTTGTGTATCAAATTATAGAGTAATTTGAGTTCATTTTAGTTATACCAATACCCTACCACAAAACTCATCTCAGACTTCATTCAAATCTTCCAAAGAAAAAACAAGCGCCAAAGGAACAAAATGTTAAACAAACCAAAACAATAAGAAAAATAAAAACATCACTCGAATTATAATAATACACTCTTAGCTATTGTATTAACAAAATCAAAGAGATAAAAAACATTAATCATCATCTCATAATACTTTCTCTATAGATCGATCTTATCACTAACAAAAAAGAAAGACTACAAATATTAATTAAAACATGTTCATCTATCGTGTGCTTTGACAAAGAAGAGCTCTATCCTCCGGAGGAGCAAAGAAACGATCTGCCTCCCGTCGCAACACGCAGTTCTGTGAGACTCTTTGCTTCTTTGGCGCCGGTGGACACGTCAGTATCTCCGGTATCCGAGACTTCTGAGCTTTCGGGGTACAACAACCGCCGCCACCACCTTCATCTGGTGACGTCAGCACCGGCCGAGAAGGAGAGTGGACAGAGTGGTTTGTATCTTGAGGAGACACTGACTTGATTATGGAAGAACAAGAAGAGACATGAGTAGTAGTAGATGAAGAAGTATGGTCGAGAATAGTAGTTGTGTCGGTGTTCTTGTGTTGTGTAAGTTGCTTCTTGAAATGAGTTCTTTTGAGTTTCTTCTCAGCTCGGTTTGGTTTCTTTGCCTTCTTTGATGCCATTTTAGACCTAATCTAAAGATGGGTTTTTGAAGAAGATAAAAAAGAGGAAGAGAGGGTTTATTTTCTTTTGCGAGGTTAGGTGAGAGAGGGAGAGTAACAAAGATGAGACTCGTTGCTTGCTTTACTTAGTTATAAGCATATATAGTATAAGACACGAGTCAACACGTTAATAGGAGTTTCTACACTTTGACTACCTAAAGTTTTCACTGAGACGAACTTTAGAAAAAGTAATGGACTAACATTTTTAAAAAGGTTAAAAGATTTATTTCTTTTATAGTAGTATATTTTAAGGATCGATTGCATGTAGTTACTGACAAACAAAATGGGTCGTCTATTTTTGTTTTGCCGTTTTAAAGACTAAAAAGAATAAGCATATTAATAAGGATTGACTAGGTGTAAGAAATAGTGGTAAGTTGAATTTTAATACTGCTTTATTTTCACTCAAAAGAAAAAAAAATAGAAAGAGAAGATTAAGTTCTATTTGGCTGAAATGAGTATTTTACAAAACATGTGAAGATGATCATATTCCTATAAACTTCATTTTCTTTTCTTTCTTTTTTTTGACAAAGAAGAGTCAGTGGCAGTGGTTATATATGAACTTCATTTTCTTTAAAGAAATATGTTCTTTTTTAATCAAAGTGAACTTGTTACTCTAATATTATCAGCAGACAAAGCTCAATAATCAAAGAAACCATATGAAATTATATAATATGAAAAATTAGACTTTTGGTGAGAAATTAAGTTTTTTTTTTGAGAAATTAAAAGTTGACAAATAAAAAAAAACAGGGTGTATTTTTTCATTAATGTTATAGTTCAAAATGTTGCAAGGTTGAAGTACGTTAATGGAGCATTTTCGTGTGCCACTACAAAAAAGTTTTAAAAGTTAATATTTCTTTGTTTTATACTCCTTTCGTTTTTTTATATTTGACGTTTTTGTTTCAAATTATTGACGTTTTCAATTTTATATGTAAAATTTATTAGTAATTAATGTTAGAATGACCAATGATATTATAAATTCTATTTTATTTTTGGTTGAATTGTGGTTAGGTAAACAATTAATGATGTTTTTTGTTTAGAAAATGATAAAAAAATTAAATGTTTATTAATCTATGTGCATAATCCTAAAACGTCAAATATAAAAAACGGAGGGAGTATTAGGTATCATTTTAACTTTTTGAACATGTATTAAGAAAACAATTAATTTTACATATTTCCTATATAAAAACACAATATCTATATACTTAACCATATTTCAACCAATAGAAAATTAATATTACTAAAAATTCATAAATTTTAACGACATTTATTTTGTAATAAAAAAAATTCTACAATAACACTTAATATGAAAAAGAGAAAATATAAATAAAAATAAGATATCTTTGTAAGGTAACATAGATGATGTCATAAACTCAGGTTTACAGTGGTGCTGGTGCACAAACTTGACTCTTTTCACAATTCACATGGCGACTGTAATTTTTGGAAGTAGTAAAACATTTCTATTATAATTCATAAATGGTGTCTGACCCAAAAGGTTAAACTATTTGGATTTGGATGCCTCATATGGACCCGACAGCGACAAACGAGAAAATTGACTTTTTCCCATTTTATTTTCTTTTTTAACTTAAAATGCCAATTAATAAATGCTCAATAACACTTTTCTAAAGGAATGTCATTCATTGTACCAGATGATTCATTCGATACACATACATATAATGCAGTACGATATATCATGATCTTCAGAAATTTAATTTTCTATCTGTATTGATTCTTTTTTTTCTTATGTCTACATACAACATAATAAAAGGAAAATGATACACGTTAATTTAAAAGAACACCGAAAACATAAAGAAACTGGCAGATAAGGAAAAAGTTATACACAGACTTTGATGTAGCTAGGAAGGAAGGTAAATCACGTGACTGACATGCAATTCAATGTGTATACTTATAATAGTATTCATTCATCTGCTACAACATGAGTTGTGCTCACCAAACTAATCTCTTTCCTATTTTGGTTGAGGTTGAGTATGGTTGTACGTTATAGATATACTAGAATGCTACATTTAAAGAAATTAATAAAAAATTGCACCATAACTAGTATTAGATTACTGATTTACAAGAAATATAGTTAAAAGATTAAAAGTGAATAGACTTTTTAAACCTACAGTACATACGTATGCGGAGACTATGGCTCTTGTCAACTTTTGTCATGATCCTAAAACATAGGATGTCACATGTAAGCGGCAATTAGATTCTCATACGTTCTTATGTGTATCACATTCACACAGTTATTTCCCTCCTTGTCAATGTTCTTTTTTACTTTGTGCTCAAATATGATTCTTTCATATTCGCCCGCGGTTCTCAATTTAGAGAGGTCATACTGTAAGTTTGTTTTAAGAGATATTTAATTATTTAGTTAATTATATTTCTAAATATTAGGCATCTAAGATGATTAGAGATACTAAAATCGACTGTTCATTAGTTGTGAGCTCATGATAAGCCGACTCTAATATTAATACATGTTCGGAACCATCTCTGATTATCATCATGCTAGCTAGACACTTAGTCAAAGCTAAACTCTCCATTATCATTATCATTATCATCTGACTTTTTATTCGTATTCGTACCAACACTACGAGAGCTTTTGGATGCCAAAAATCTGTAATTCCTCCACAACTCAAATAGAATAAGAGCTTAGTTTCGTCTCAGACGGTATAGCTCGACCTACACATTTCCTCTTTTGACACACATCGACCTCTGGTACTTTCCACTATGACAACTTGTTCTCAACAACAGTGGAGCAAGCGCAGTGAAGTCCAGCCCTTAGTATTATCCCCACCCACACACATGAGCCTGTTTGTTTGGGGTTTATTTGTCGTACTAGCGATCCTACGTTTGACGCATCACGCTCACTACCACACTTGGGGCATACATTCAGCGCGTTTGTCGATGATAAACAACCATCTTCACATAGAAGAGAGAAGAGGACATCTCCCATCTTTCAAAATGCACGAGAAGACTACGTGCGAGTACGATGAAATATTGTAGTTGGTCTTATTAAATCACACTACGTTACAACTTCCCAAGTTAATTCATGAGTATTAATTCACAATTCTTTCTCTGCTCTAGCTGTCACATCAGAGTTCAGACAAGATTCATTTAAATAACTGTAGACTTCACTGATATGGTGTGGGCAAGAAACTACACGAATGACACAACGGATTCTTCTGCTGCTTGCTATGAGTATTCCCTCTCTCAATCCACCGCCTTTATTATACTTTGTTATGTTAAAAATTTTTGCACACAATAAAATGGATTAAATTTGATATTTTGTACACCTTATATAATGTATTATGTGTTAATTCATCAAACTACAGTTAAGCAGTAAAAACATTTAATATTCACTTTGAAAATGTGAACATATAGTGAAACAAATTTTGAAAAGCTAGAGACATATGAACAAGTGGGTAGAACATTTATGCAAATCAAACAATTATGATGATTCGTAGCCATACATTGTGTATGATATCTCTGCTATAGTTTCACAAGTAGCAGTACAACTGAGAAACAATTACATACACTATTCGCTACTGCATACCATGTGATGGTCTGGTTACTGTGGCCTACCGAAATAATCCGTCTGAGCTACGATAGTCATGAAGATATCGAAATATATACTGAGAAATGTTCGGTACTGTTTATGTTTGTTCTCGAGCAACTACTAAATATGCAACCAGCAGACAAGTAGAGCTTTTCTCTCAGTCTCTGTTGCATTAAAACACTTGAAAGACTCAGATCGATCACAGCGTCCTCTCGTTTTAACGTCACAGTGTCTAACAGAGAGATCAGAATCCAACCAAGATACTACTGCACAACTTTCCCAAAAGCCTATAATGTTAACAATCAAACAAGGGGTGTTCAAAAAAAAACAATCCAAACATAGGGTTTTCTTACAGATAA